>JAFMOD010000290.1:363053-373655 GCA_019802435.1 Corydoras maculifer | reverse complement strand
GCATGGACAAAAGATTTTAGTGATAAACACAATATTACTCACAGGGACAGACTTCAGATACGAGCTGGAGTTGATGCTGCTGTTCTCCTGGATGCCGATACACATCTGTAATTACAATAATAACAGAACTCATCAACGGTTCCTCAGTAAACCATAACAAACCTGCATCCTGCATCACTGTAGGATAAGAGGATAGATAATACAAACTGTACGGCAGCAGACCACCTACTGTCTCTGATTCCACATCTGCAAGGTGGAGCAGTGAGGTAGAGGTGTGTACTAGAGTGTCCAGTGAGTGGATACAGGGTTTAAGCACACTAACACAGCGTCACTGCAGTACTGAGAATCATCCACCACCCTAATTATAGCTGCTCTGTGGGGGTCCTGATCATTAGAGAACAGAGTGAATGGGGACTAACAGAGTATGCAGAGGAACAAATGGACTACAGAATGTAACTGTAGAACTACAAACCCCATCCGTATGGCAGGTGGAGGTGATGTGATGAACAGAGCAGAAAAGATGAAGGAATAAAACGGTCAGTGAATAAATATATAATATTAAAGTGACGTTATAATTTGTACCTCTGTGTACGTCGGCACGGCATCCTCTCCCTCCATGATGCAAACCCACTTGTCTCCTGCTACACACCGGCCGTCCTTTGTCCCGAGTCCTGGGTCATCCTCGTCCAGGTCAGGATCATGCTGCAGAGCTTCATCCAGCAGAACCTCCAGAGATCTCCGTGTTCCTGCACTACCGAACCATCCCTCATGTACGAGTCATTCTGAGTCCTGCATGATGCTGATGAGGGGGCCTTATCTCATCATCATCATCATCATCATCTTCATCATGAGACCTGAACAAGGCTGCAGTCTGAAGCAGGATGATGATGTAAACATCACCGTTCAACAATATGACAAGACACATAAGACAAAAAAATCTTGAGGACATCTGATCTTTTTTTTTTTTTTTTGATTTAACAAATTTTACCTCATAAGGATGAAGGCATGACAACATGCACACACATATCAACCTAAAGCACACCGAGCTTTGTGAAGGGTAACATTAATGCCTCATCGTGGACAAATGTGTTGTAAGGTTTGGTACAACCCCACATCCACCCCCACCCCACCCCCGTCCATGATAATGAACAAAAAGGTTTGGGGAGGCCCTGATCAAAAATTAGAATATAGATTATAAGACACACCCTATGAGGGCGCGCTAGCTTAGTGGTTGGGGCGTTGGGCTGTCAATCTGAAGGTCGGTGGTTCAAATCCCAGGTCCCCTGAAGTTACCAGTGTGGGTCCCTGAGCAAGGCCCTTAACCCTCATTGCTCCAGGGATGTTGTGATTAACCCTGTGCTCACCTTGAGGGTCGCTTTAGATAAAAGCGTCCAATAAATGACCGAATATCAATATCAATATACCCTATCGACCCACATCGGTGTCTGACCTCCCAAATGTTCCTTTAGAAGAATGGACGAAACATTCCAAAGGACATTCCAAAATATTGTAGAAAGCCTTTCCATATGAGTGAAAGGTATTAAAGCTACAATATGGGGGGGACTTGTGATGTCATAAGTTGTGCTGTGTGGGTGTCCTCATACTTTTGTTCATGGAGTGAAACTGAAGTTTAAAACCCATGAAGCTCAAACAGGTGATGCTCAGATCAACACTTTATAACGGGATATTAAAGTTCTGATTTATCAGCTGGTCCACCGCTTTATAAAATTCATTTGTGTTTAATTTTTTATATGCATATTTAATTTCGTTGATCAGAATCATTAAAAATAAAAGATAATTAAAACATCATTAAGATGCACTGAGGACTGCAGCAGAAGCGTAACGCCAGCTGGCAGAGTGTCAAACCGCGACCCCGTCAATAAGAACCGCTGCCTCAGAACAACTCACAGATTAAAATCTGCTCTTAAATGAAGATTAAAGTTTAATTACAGCGTGCGGCTTCGTTTAATTATTAAACTGCAGGCTAGCGGGCTAACGCGCTAACTTTCCGCTCTCCGGTTGCCAGGGTTACTCCGTTTGTAAAATATAAATCACTCGATTCGTTTTTACTGCAAAACCCAACGTCGCCGTGACTTTTAATCATAAAAACACAGATTTAAAACTATAATCTCACCTTTATCTCCTCCGTCTCTCTCCTCCAATCTCAGCCTCCCTTCCCCCTGCTGCTGCTAAGCGCGCGGCTGCGCGGTGGCTCATGGGAATTGTAGTCTTCGCACAGAAGGCGCTTCCTTTCGGTCAGAAATGCTAATAGGCCAAGACTAGTGTTGAGTTTTATTACAGTGGTTTTTATAAAGGGTTTATTACCAAAATGTTTATTAATTAATTCATTCATTACCGTTTTGGGTGCTGGGCAGATAGACCCAGGACAGGACGCCAATCTATCGCTGGGCACACACTCACTCACACTCTATATGGGGCAATTTGAAGAACTCAATTGACTTGATCCATGTTTTTGGACTGTGGGAGGAAACCGGAGAACCCGGAGAAAACCTACGCGAACATAGGGAGGACATGGAAACTCCTCCCAGATGGGGATTAGAACTGTGAATCCCTAGTGCTGAGAGGAGAACATGCCAACCACTAAGCCACCGTGCTGCCCCAACATGTTTATAGTTTACATTTTTAATAAAAGTGTTTCTACTTGATTTAATAAAATCCTATATCTTACATCAGTTTTTATAAGACTTTGCTCAATTTATTGTTAATATTGCTATTTTTAAATTAATTTAATGAATATATGCTGATTGTATAAACTAAACATTAGTATTTAAACACATCTGAAGAATAAATAGTGTTGTGATGTTTCCTTTTTGATGATTGTGATGATTTTGTGATGATTTTTGATGCCATTGGAATTAAATCTTGATTTAAAACAGATTTTAAAATAAGGACACACAGATGATTGAAATCAGAGAGTACAGTTTAAATTTATTTATATTATTTCTCAGACATTGTATTATTTTAATTAAATGTGAACACATTTAGAACTTGAACAAGAGGAAATCCAAAACCGTAGTACCTTTAATATCCTCAGCATTTCTGTACACAGATATGAATAAATATAAATTATATTGACTGAGACTGTGAAAGAAAATATACAATATAAGTGTGCGTGTCCAGGATACGGAGAATACAATCAGTGTATCAGGTTCCCCTTTGCAGCTCTAACAGCGTCCTCTCCTCTAGAAAAGATTCTGACAAGGAAGCAGCCTGATGGAATTTTACTTTACTTTTAGACATGTAGTGTATCTGACCTGTGTGACTGTGTCTCCTCTGGTTCTTAGTTTGTTTTTAGGTTTATTAAAATAAGATTGTGCTGTACTGATGATTTCTGTTAGTTAGCAGCTCAGGATCAACATCTCATCACAGCTACAATTAAAAGTAAATTCTTGTGCTAAAGCGTGGCGTCTAAATAACTTTGTTAAATGACTCTTCTCTGTCGAAACACCGGAATCACGTCTGCTAGTTTGCATTCATGCAGACGTGCACAGAGTGCAGATAGAACGTATGGTCCACACGTGGAGATCTCTGTCCCAGGTGTCAGGTGGCCGGTTACCGATGTGCGGTGGGCGGAATTTCGGACATCAGCAGCCTATCACTGTCTCCATGCCACTGTGATTTGCCATTCTGTGTCGAAGATGGTTTGCAAAGTCTATCTGGGTCTGAGACAGAACTCTGTTGATGACTGTTTTAGGGATCCAGCCCTTCAATGAAACAGAAACGAAATAAAAACGGTGAGTCACTTAAATGTAAACCTGTTTAGCAAAATTTTTGCACCACAGAAATAAAGTATATAGAGGGTGTGTATCATGTTGGTAAAATCTTAATAATAGTTCTATAATAATAATAAAACATTTAAAACACTGAAGTATTGAGTAATGAGGTGGAATGCTCATTCAGCTCCTCACTGTGATGCTCGTTATATTCACTACATTTATTTCTTAAATTAAGATGCTAATTTATTGTAATGATTCAATATTAGGTGGTGGCACAGTGGCTTAGTGGTTTATCACGTTCTCCTCTCAGCACTAGGGATTCCCGGTTCGAATCCCCATCTGGGTGGAGTTTCCATGTTATCCCCGTGTCCGCGTGGGTTTCCTCCGGGTTCTCCGGTTTCCTCCCACAGTCCAAAAACATGGATCAAGTCAACTGAACAAATTGCCCCCATATAGAGTGGGTGTGTGTGTGAGTGTGTGCCCAGCGATAGATTGGCATCCTGTCCTGGGTCTATCTGCCCAGCGCCCGAAACGTTCTCCCCTGGATGTGCATGGGGAACCCCCCCCCTCCCCGCGACACTAATAGAGGATAAAGCGGAAGATAATGGATGAATGAAAGGATTTAATATCAGTACGTCTCACCTTCAGGTCTAAACTGAGTAACCAGGTAAACTTGGTCTTGTTGGGATCGTCTACACTCGGTCTCATCACAATACAGGTGGGTCCGTTCTCCGCTCTGTCAGAACACACACTTTATCATGAGTCCGTCATCCGTGAATATTCAGCATACCCCCAAAAATAGACCTCTTTATTAGGTTCATGTTCGGATGAACTCTACTCATGGGACACATTAAGTTAGTGTTGTGTACTGTGTGCCCTGTTTACATTGTATGGAGCCAAAGAAATGCTCAAAAATATAGAAACATTAATAAATCTGCTCTGACCCAAGAGCTCATGGTGCAAACAAAGTTCAGCGTGGCTTTAGTTTATAAAAAGCTCTGAGCATAAATTTAAAACAGAGTTTCCAAAATAAATTCAATTAAACTCTCCCCTCTCTCTTGTATATGGACTCATGTATCTGCAGGTAAATTCCTTTTCAAGCTGTTTCACAAGTGATCTGAGCTTTTTTAATTAGTCTAGATACAGATATTACTTTAATAATTACATTAATTATGCTACAAGTAGGCAGCACGGTGGCTTAGTGGTTTAGCATGTTCTCCTCTCAGCACTAGGGATTCCTGGTTCGAATCCCCATCTGGGTGGAGTTTCCATGTTCTCCCCGTGTCCGTGTGGGTTTCCTCCGGGTTCTCCGGTTTCCTTCCACAGTCCAAAAACATGGATCAAGCCAACTGAGTTCTCCAAAATTGCCCCATATAGAGTGTGTGTGCCCAGCGATAGATTGGTGCCCCTGTCCTGTGTGTATCTGCCCAGCGCCCGAAATGTCCTCCCCTGGATGGGCATGTGGAACCCCCCCCCCCCATGACCCTAATAGAGGACAAAGCGGAAGATGTTGAATGAATGAATGCTAAAAGTAACTGACCTGACAAAACCTTTCTTTTCTGGCATGTTAGGATGCTGAGTCGACATTCCTGCCAGGAAACATGTCGATCCCCTGCGTTTGGCACAACGCACGCTCACAAAGTCCCGCGGCCCCACCACGTTGCCCGGGGTCTCCCCGGACATCTCATGAGTCACCATGGTGTCCTGACCAATCTTCTGCAGAATCTGAGGAGTGCAATTAAATTTAATATAACATCGTAGGATCAGAAATGTGCAGAACCCTCATCATCACAGCCAAAGTGGGCCTTGACTGTGAAGTTGAGTGAGTAACCTAATGGAGGTCATTATTAATTATTAGCACTCCACCCACCAAACCCACCTTGACTTGTTTGACGTTAGGGTTCCACTCGCCCATGTGCTCCATGTTCACCACCAGTTCCTCATACAGATAATCAGGCTGCTGGTCTAGAAGAACCTCAAGTCTGAAGACCTTTCCGATGTCTGGTAGAACCTTACTCAGCACTTTATCCCCGGTCGACTGTGAGGAAGCAGAGAAACTCCAGGGTCAGAGCCCAAACTCACACCTGATCAGACGCTGTATTCATCCATAATTAATAACAACCAATAATTTAATTATAACATAATATTGACCTTTAATTGAATTTAAAAAAAAAAACTATAATAATTAATAAGGTGTAATGAATTTATTTATTAATTACCGTCTCAATCTCGGTTTGCCAGCCGTCCGGGTCACTCAGGATGCCAATGGATTTCTGTAGCGCCTCCTGACCCTGTCTTACATAACACTGCTCTGATTCACTCCAGGCCTCCTCCTCGATCCTGCTGCCTACACACACACACACAAATATTTGATGATCAGATGCATCCTATAAGGATAGTACACAAATTCCCCCACCACAAACACGTTTACTTCCCCTCACAGAAGTATGTGGACACCCACACATTACACCTACAGATGCTTCAATCACATCCCACTCAAAGTTGGTTCTTTCTGCGCAGCTACAACATCTGGGAGTACGTTCTACAAGATTTCGGAGTGTGTCTGTGGGAAGTTTTGTACATTCACCCAGTAGAGTCTCCGTTCTAGTTTAATTCTTAATTAATAGGCTTGTGGTCAGGACTCTGTGTGAGTCGGTCAAGTTTTAATTTTGGTATTTATTACAGTCCTATTGAAGCAGAAAATGTCCTTTCACAAACTGTTTCCACAAAATTGGAAACTCACAATTGTCCAAAATACACGACTATGTAAAACACCTGTAATTAATGATCAAGAGAACAGAGTACAGGGACTAACAAAGTATGCAGAGAAACATGTGTACTACAGTCTGGAATCGCAGAACCACAAAGTACAAACTGCACTGAGGAACAGGACGTGTTTCTAATAAAGTGGGTGATCAGAGCGAAAATGAAAGGAAGTAGAGCCTCTTACAGAGCAGCGAGCTGCGCCGGCGGATCTGTCTGACCCAGGCGCTCGGTCCAGGCCCGGACAGTTTACTCAGCTCGTGGTGAATGGCCATCATGGCGTTTTTCCTCAGCCCTGCAAACACATGAGCAGCTTTATCATCCCTACACAATCTGTGCTGCTCTTTAACACAGGACACATCTGAATGAGGTTCACTTCATTAAGTCCATGCAGACTTTAATCACAAGTTAATTAGCATCATCATCATCTTCGTTCTCACCCGTCATGTTCCTCATGTGTCTGTAGGAAATCCCCGCGCACAGTTTGAAGGTAGCAGGCAGCATGCTGGAGCGTCCTTAATAAAACCGATGGTTCTGATCAGCAGGTTCGCTTCGGTGCAGCTCCTCTAAACCTCTGCATCGTCCCTCAGCTTTATATAAAGCAGAAATGGGACAAGGCCACGGATGTGTCACCGCCCAGATAACTTCTCTCCTCCATCATCACACAGGCTCAGCGGCCTTCAGAGTCAAGGATGGGCAATGAACACGTTGCGCCTCCGTAAACACCCTGTCTCCGATAACACTGAGTGCCTGGACACTCATACACGCTGTATGGGAACTCCGCTTAACTTTACTTAAAACAACACAACGGAAATGCATTCTTTCCCAGCACATGGAATCTGAGCATCCGGGTCAGAGGTCATGTCATACACCACGTCTGGTCTGGTTACTGATACCTACTACTGACNCAAGGATGGGCAATGAACACGTTGCGCCTCCGTAAACACCCTGTCTCCGATAACACTGAGTGCCTGGACACTCATACACGCTGTATGGGAACTCCGCTTAACTTTACTTAAAACAACACAACGGAAATGCATTCTTTCCCAGCACATGGAATCTGAGCATCCGGGTCAGAGGTCATGTCATACACCACGTCTGGTCTGGTTACTGATACCTACTACTGACTGCTGAAGCGGTGGGAACTTAGCCTCATGAGTATAGAGTAAAAAAATGGATCAACATACAAAATAATGAATACATTGATACATACATTCATGTAAATATAAAAGATAATGAATGGGTTAAATGACAAACTGGTGAATGGGAATCTTGTAACATTGAACAGGATGATCACTATAGAATGTTCAACCAGAAAGAGACACAACATGGACAAGTATTGCGACACTTAACAATTAAATTCTATCCATCCATCCATTATAGGGTTGCGGGAGGGTGGGGGGGGTTCCCCATGCCCATCCAGGTTAGAACGATTCGGACGCTGGGCAGATACACCCAGGACAGGGTGCCAATCCATCATTGGGCACACACTCACACAGACACACTCTATATGGGGCAATTTGGAGAACTCAATTGACCTTGATCCATGTTTTTGGATTGTGGGAGGAAACCAGAGAACCCGGAGGAAAGCCACGCGGACGCGGGGAGAACATGGAAACTCCACCCAGATTGGGATTCGAACCAGGAATCCCTAGCGCTGAGAGGAGAACATGCTAAAGCACTAAGCCACGCTGCCGCCCTTTTAAATTCTATGTTTATCATTCATTCATTATCTTCCGCTTTATCCTCTATTAGGGTCGCGGGGGGGTTCCCCATGCCCATCCAGGGGAGAATGTCTCAGGCGCCGGGCAGATAGACCCAGGACAGGATGCCAATCTATCGCTGGGCACACACTCACTCACACAGACACACTCCATATGGGACAATTTAGAGAATTTAATTGACTTTGATCCATGTTTTTGGACTGTGGGAGGAAACCAGAGAACCCAAAGGAAACCCACGCGGACGCGGGGAGATCATGGAAACTCCACCCAGATTGGGATTTGAACCGGGAATCCCTAAAGGTAAGAGGAGAACATGCTAAACCACTAAGCCGCCAAATTAAATTCTATGTTTATTCAAAGGATATTACGACTGAACTCAGAAACTTCTTTCTGTAAAATAAAGTGTGAATAAAGCTAAAAGATGATATTAGATAAGATTTCAGGGGTACGATGACTTTCCATAGCAGGACATTAGAGCTGAGGTTCACATGTTTATGCAGCTATACGCTAATCACATATAAAAAAAAAAAAACATAAAGATGTTCAATTATCACATCAATGAAAAGTTCTGATAATCTGAGAATAAACCTCCGGTAATAATGACGGGGTGTGACATGTGGACATTACGACGGCAATAAGAACACCGAGTGTTGAGTTTACGGTTAGCACAGCTGTAGAATGACGTCAGCAATTTTCGGGATCACGGACGATTAGCATGTTTCTGCTGTGCGTCAGATTTGGATAAACAGCTAATTAGCCGAACAGCGCGCAGGATATTGGGTAGTTACTAAACAAGCAACAGTTGTGCAAAGCCCTGACACTCCACACACACGGCGTACAAACGGCGCTTGTTAGGGAGGATGCTAATAAGAACACTGGTGTTTGGAACGCGGCCTACACAAATGGCCGGGCGCTTCGGTTACGCCAGTAAACACGGGCTGAGTGACAGGCGGGTCATCGGCGGCGTCCGTTTGCGCACATTGAGTGGCAGCCTTGCTCTCCATGGCACTCACACTCTTGGGAAAATATTAGTTTAGTGACTTGGCATCCACACACACACACACACACACACACACACTGAGGCAACATGTTCAAGATCATTGGAGAGAGTAATGAAGCAGGCTCATGGCTGGAGTAACCTCTTGCTCCACATGATTTATAACTCAGACCTTCTAATGAATTTCAGAAGCTCCGTGTCAGAGATGAGCTGAGGGTCATCACACCCTTCAGGATTTAGCTGGATTATTATTACTAATGTACACATACAGCATGCCATTTAGGACGTGTCCTGAGTAATGTGTGTATATCCATCCATCATCTTCTGTTTTATCCTCTATTAGGGTCGCGGGAGGGGGGAATGTTTCGGGCGCTGGGCAGATACACCCAGGACAGGGTGCCAATCGATCACTGGGCTCACACTTACTCACACAGAAACACTTTATATGGGGCAATTTGGAGAACTCAATTGACTTGATCCATGTTTTTGGACTGTGGGAGGAAACCGGAGAACCCGGAGGAAACACACACGGACACGGGGAGAACATGGAAACTCCACCCAGATGGGGATTCGAAACGTGCCACCCAATGTGTGTATATAACAAACACATTGTGTAATTTGGGACGTGACCACAGTGGACCGGTTATACTCATGTGGCTCAGTTACACCAGACTGAATATGATGTCTCGGTTACACATATAGTATAAAAAAAAATGTTTGGGTCACGACCACAGGGGTTAAAGACGTTTATTTTCTCTCACATCTTATCTGGTGGACAGTTAGATCCAACCTCAAACATGATTGGCTTAAGACATGGCCTTAATGTGGACTATATAATGAGTATAATTGTGATAACATCCACTGTGGAATAATTTGAGTTACCTATATAAATACTCATTTAAGTGGTTTGGGACACGACCACGGCAAACTGATTATGCAGTGTGGTTTGGGACGCATCCAGAGAAGACTAATGTTGGCTTTGGTAAACAGAGTGTATAATTTGGGACACATTCACAGGGGTGATGATTTTAATTTATCCCATTTTCCTGGAAATCGAACGCAGGAGCGCTCACCACCGCACCACCACGTCACCCTGAAGAAACCACAATCACTTCAACTGAAGCAGGTGACTGAGAATCAGCATTAAGAAACATCTGGAAGACGATTCGTTAAAAATGTATTAGTTTGTAATGGTCATGGTCACCAGATACCTTAATAATTACATTTTAAGATACTACATACAGTTTTATTTGTTTGCGTTGATGTTGCAGATGTTTTACTTTGGTTGGTGGGGGGTGGGGGGATGCTCTGACAGACAGGGGTATGATAATTTTCTGTAAGCATTGTACAAAAAAAAAAAAAAAAAAAAAAAAAAAAAAAA
>JAFMOD010000290.1:336486-362213 GCA_019802435.1 Corydoras maculifer | reverse complement strand
CAAGGATGGGCAATGAACACGTTGCGCCTCCGTAAACACCCTGTCTCCGATAACACTGAGTGCCTGGACACTCATACACGCTGTATGGGAACTCCGCTTAACTTTACTTAAAACAACACAACGGAAATGCATTCTTTCCCAGCACATGGAATCTGAGCATCCGGGTCAGAGGTCATGTCATACACCACGTCTGGTCTGGTTACTGATACCTACTACTGACTGCTGAAGCGGTGGGAACTCAGCCTCATGAGTATAGAGTAAAAAAATGGATCAACATACAAAATAATGAATACATTGATACATACATTCATGTAAATATAAAAGATAATGAATGGGTTAAATGACAAACTGGTAAATGGGAATCTTGTAACATTGAACAGGATGATCACTATAGGATGTTCAACCAGAAAGAGACACAACATGGACAAGTATTGCGACACTTAACAATGAAATTCTATCCATCCATCCATTATAGGGTTGCGGGAGGGTGGGGGGGGGGTTCCCCATGCCCATCCAGGTTAGAACGATTCGGACGCTGGGCAGGGTGCCAATCCATCATTGGGCACACACTTACTCACACAGACACACTCTATATGGGGCAATTTGGAGAACTCAATTGACTTGATCCATGTTTTTGGACTGTGGGAGGAAACCAGAGAACCCGGAGGAAAGCCACGCGGACGCAGGGAGAACATGGAAACTCCACCCAGATTGGGATTCGAACCGGGAATCCCTAGCGCTGAGAGGAGAACATGCTAAAGCACTAAGCCACGCTGCCGCCCTTTTAAATTCTATGTTTATCATTCATTCATTCATTCATTATCTTCCACTTTATCCTCCATTAGGGTCGCGGGGGGTTCCCCATGCCCATCCAGGGGAGAATGTCTCAGGCGCCGGGCAGATACGCCCAGGACAGGATGCCAATCTATCACTGGGCACACACTCATTCACACAAACACACTCTATATGGGGCAATTTAGAGAATTCAATTGACTTTGATCCATGTTTTTGGACTGTGGGAGGAAACCAGAGAACCCAAAGGAAAGCCACGCGGACGCGGGGAGAACATGGAAACTCCACCCAGATTGGGATTTGAACCGGGAATCCCTAAAGTTAAGAGGAGAACATGCTAAACCACTAAGCCGCCAAATTAAATTCTATGTTTATTCAAAGGATATTACGACTGAACTCAAACTTCTTTCTGTAAAATAAAGTGTGAATAAAGCTAAAAGATGATATTAGATAAGATTTCAGGGGTACGATGACTTTCCATAGCAGGACATTAGAGCTGAGGTTCACATGTTTATGCAGCTATACGCTAATCACATATAAAAAAATAAAAAAACATAAAGATGTTCAATAATCACATCAATGAAAAGTTCTGATAATCTGAGAATAAACCTCCGGTAATAATGACGGGGTGTGACATGTGGACATTACGACGGCAATAAGAACACCGAGTGTTGAGTTTACGGTTAGCACAGCTGTAGAATGACGTCAGCAATTTTCGGGATCACGGACGATTAGCATGTTTCTGCTGTGCGTCAGATTTGGATAAACAGCTTATTAGCCGAACAGCGCGCAGGATATTGGGTAGTTACTAAACAAGCAACAGTTGTGCAAAGCCCTGACACTCCACACACACGGCGTACAAACGGCGCTTGTTAGGGAGGATGCTAATAAGAACACTGGTGTTTGGAACGCGGCCTACACAAATGGCCGGGCGCTTCGGTTACGCCAGTAAACACGGGCTGAGTGACAGGCGGGTCATCGGCGGCGTCCGTTTGCGCACATTGAGTGGCAGCCTTGCTCTCCATGGCACTCGCACTCTTGGGAAAATATTAGTTTAGTGACTTGGCATCCACACACACACACACACACACACACTGAGGCAACATGTTCAAGATCATTGGAAAGAGTAATGAAGCAGGCTCATGGCTGGAGTAACCTCTTGCTCCACATGATTTATACCTCAGACCTTCTAATGAATTTCAGAAGCTCCGTGTCAGAGATGAGCTGAGGGTCATTACACCCTTCAGGATTTAGCTGGATTATTATTACTAATGTACACATACAGCATGCCATTTAGGACGTGTCCTGAGTAATGTGTGTATATCCATCCATCATCTTCTGCTTTATCCTCTATTAGGGTCGCGGGAGGGGGGGGGGGTTCCCCCTGCCCATCCAGCGGAGAATGTTTCGGGTGCTGGGCAGATACACCCAGGACAGGGTGCCAATCGATCACTGGGCTCACACTCACTCACACAGACACACTCTGTATGGGGCAATGTGGAGAACTCAATTGACTTGATCCATGTTTTTGGACTGTGGGAGGAAACCGGAGAACCCGGAGGAAACCCACGCAGACACGGGGAGAACATGGAAACTCTGTGCCGCCCAATGTGTGTATATAACAAACACATTGTGTAATTTGGGACGTGACCACAGTGGACCGGTTATACTCATGTGGCTCAGATACACCAGACTGAATATGATGTCTCGGTTACACATATAGTAAAAAAAAAATGTTTGGGTCACGACCACAGGGGTTAAAGACGTTTATTTTCTCTCACATCTTATCTGGTGGACAGTTAGATCCAACCTCAAACATGATTGGCTTGAGACATGGCCTTAATGTGGACTATATAATGAGTATAATTGTGATAACATCCACTGTGGAATAATTTGAGTTACCTATATAAATACTCATTTAAGTGGTTTGGGACACGACCACGGCAAACTGATTATGCAGTGTGGTTTGGGACGCATCCAGAGAAGACTAATGTTGGCTTTGGTAAACAGAGTGTATAATTTGGGATACATTCACAGGGGTGATGATTTTAATTTATCCCATTTTCCTGGAAATCGAACGCAGGAGCGCTCACCACCGCACCACCACGTCACCCTGAAGAAACCATAATCACTTCAACTAAAGCAGGTGACTGAGAATCAGCATTAAGAAACATCTTGAAGACGATTCGTTAAAAATGTATTAGTTTGTAATGGTCATAGTCATCAGATACCTTACTAATTACTTTAAGATATTACATTTGTTCAGAGTTTTATTTGTTTGCGTTGATGTTGCATTACTTCGGTTGGTGGTGGTGGTGGTGGTGGGGGGGGGGGGTATGATGATTTTCTATAAGCATTGTACAAAAAAAAAAAGCTTAATCTTTAACTTTTAACCAAACAAACATTTTTAAAAAATGACGGCAAAACATGAACTTGAACCAGCAGCACAATCGAGAGAATGATTCTGCTATCTGTTGTTTGGTCCGTCACTATCCATTATTGTGTCTATAATGTGTGTGTTTGTATATGTGTGTGTATGTGTGTGGGGGGGTGGTGGTGGTGTGATTATTGACCATTTGATAGAAGCCTTGAGCTGATGGTAATATCTCAGAGCGTGTGCTCTGTAAACGAACCATCTCCATAATTCAGTATTAATTTAGTTGAATGGATATGAACTCACCTGCAGTCTGATGTTCCACAGATGCAGATCATGTGTTCCACAGTTATGGAATTCTTCGTCAGGTCCATCTTGCTGGTATGAAGTTGGACCACTTTTTGCCTTTGGGGCTAAATTAATTATATTAATGAAAACATTGTGTTTTGAGATGAGCGCTTCCTACAGCTGCTGCACATCCGATGATGCGATTCCCTCATTCCACCATGTCCCAAAGCGGCTCTGCTGGACCTGCTGGACTGAGATCTGAGACGGTGAAGACCATTAGCGTCGATGAAATGGAGCGATGATCTGCCAACACAAGATGGTATATTGGTTATAAAAGGATGAATGAGATATTCAGATACGCTGTGGCGTTTCAACGACGTTCACCTGGTTTTTAAGGTTAGAAGTCTGCCAAAAACTTTATCCCCTCAATTAATATCAGCAGCAGAGTGAAGGCAGGCTGGACTAATGCTCATGTTAACGTCAGCAAGTTCTCCTGAACATGTCTACCTCCCCACATGAACTGAGTTACTGGCATGTGATTGGCTGATTAGAGGTTTGCATTAACGAGCAGTTGAACAGGTGTAACTAATAAAGTGGTCAGTAAGTGGTTTGGTTTTCCTTTGTGAATCAGGACGCTTCCATTGATTGGACAAAGTCTACACTGACACCTCCACAGTCAGAGGATACTGTTGTTGTGACTGATGCAATAAAGAAAGATATGCATTCTGAGACACAGCTGAACTCAAACTGTTTAGTCTTAACTCCCTACTTTCTTTTAGAACACACACACACACACACACACACACACACACACACACACACTAAACGAAGACCTGACGTCCATGTGCTACTGTGGACGTCCAAGGACATTATACGTCTTTATTCATGGTCTAACATTTGCTTTTTCTGACCAATGATTTGGTGTCAACCTCTGAAAGTTTATTATTTTGTAATTTTGAGTTTGAAAATTTGGAGTGGGCGGCACAGCGGCTTAGTGGTTTAGCATGTTCTCCTCTCAGCACTAGAAATTTCCGGTTCGAGTCTCCATCTGGGTGGAGTTTCCATGTTCTCCCCGTGTCCGTGTGAGTTTCCTCCGGGTTCTCCGGTTTCCTCCCACAGTCCAAAAACATGGATCAAGTCAATTAAGTGCTCCAAAAAAATTGCCCCATATAGAGTGTGTCTGTGTGAGTGAGTGTGTGCCCAGCGATAGAGTGGCGCCCTGTCCTGGGTGTATCTGCCCAGCGCCCGAAACATTCTCCCCTGGATGGACATGCGGAACCCCCCCGCGACCCTAATAGAGGATAAAGCAGAAGATAATGGATGGACGGAAAACTTGGAGCCAGCAGTGTAGTATTGGGAAACATCCATTTTACACCTACAGGCGCTTTAATGACATTGGGATGATTGTTGGTACCAGACAGGCTGAACTCAGCACTCCATGGATCTGATTTAAAGGTGAATGTGTGAATAAGAACGACTCCGACAGCGTTCAGGCCAGCACAGGTTTTATTCAGGACTTTGACAGGTTCGGCTTCACATGCAATCAGCGTAGTACGACCCTCAAATCATATACATGTGCGTATGTTTGTGTGTGTGTGTGTGTGTGTGTGTGTGTGTCACAGACACAGAAAAATGGACAGAAGTGACACACAAAGTGCAAATCTTAACATGGGCACTACCCGGACTGCACGGCTAGAAAGGAGGCACTTTGTTTGGATTTGACTCTTGGAACTCGGAGCTCAGTCTTTGCGTCCTGCACTGAAACTCGGAACGTCACGGTGAGACGACCGACGAGTCTCACTTCCCTTTCTGTTTACCTTTTGGTCGTTGTGTAAGAAGGCAATGTCCCTTTAATGCAGCATATATCAGCCATGTCATGGGTAGGCATGTGCCGATGTTACGGTTTAGGATCACCAGCCTTCCAGTGCGATGTTCAACCAGATCAGACCGAAACAAACCCGATAAGCGTCTTAGATTCTGCAAGATTTAATTACACACGAGATAAACGAGACAGACAGGTACCTGGTCAAAAGGAGCTCAGTGCGTCTTCCGTTATGAAGCATCCTATCGTGTAATTAAAGTCTGGACGAGCAGCATGACGATGATGATGATACCTATCAGCACATGCCTGTTACACGGACCACCCGTCGCATCGCGCAACGTACATCACTGTAATCAGAATACACAGAGAGCTCAACGCGCAAGCGGATCAAAGTAACTATTCATGCTGCGAATAACACGCGGAGAAACGACTGACGCCTTAATCGTAAAATACAATTAAACATCGCATGTCATGGTCTGACCCTCGCCATGACTCGGCGAATCATCCGCACACGGCGTTCCTCTGGATGGAAAGACTGCAATAGATTCTACTAAAATAACAGCAACACCGAACATCAAAGGCTAATTGGTCAACGCGTCTGAATCGGTCACGATTTATGGTACTGCATCTACAAACATCAAACTCGCTCCCCTAACTACCTGTAAGGGCCATTAGCTAAGGATTCGTTCCCACCAAATGACTCATTTAACTGATACTCTATCCTGACTCATTTGACAGAATCGATTCCCTGGCTTTTTAAGAGGCATCTGTGAGACTTGGCAACTTCAACTCGAACCAATCAATTCTCTGACACGACTCTTGTGAAATCGATTCACAGGTATTTTTAATTGGAAGGTTCCACACCTTGGTTCTAATTTGAATAAAGACAGGTCCATCAACCCAGAAGGGCCTTGTTCTTCATTTACTCTGCTGATTTATATTAACAGACAGGTTTCTCATCCTCATCCTTCGTTAACGCCATGTCCACAGACGCTCCGATTCAGTTAAATGAGTCATTAAAAGAATCAAATCACAGAAGTAAGTTGCAATGCCCATCACTACACACTAACAGGCCAACACAACACAAGGCAATAACGGCGAAGAAAATAAAAACGCTCGAGCATTTCCAAGCTCCCCAGTGAAGTCCAAACCTGCCACTAGGGGATTAAAGGTCAAATATGAGTCAAAAATATATATATAAAAAAAACAAAACACGTAAAGTTCTACCATTACACAATGTAACCCCGTTTGTGTTACAACACAGATTCTCATCACTGCTAACAGCTACGTGACAATCCTGTACACAGACTCAGCTCTCGCGCCTGACGCCGCAGACCGACCGCTCGGTTCCACACCACAATCCTAAAGAACTGAACCGCTCCGTCAGAAAACACCCAAATATTTAGCTTATCATGTGAACTGGCTCACTGTCCCTGTAAGGTTTTTCACACGGCCTGGATGAACGAAAAGCAAAAACTGGACCTTTTAGTGAAAGTTAGCTACGGAGAGGGTTGTTACCGTTAGTTGGAGTTTTCTAAAGTAATGGCACAAATGATGCGGCAATCAGCAGGCAGGTGCCAATAGCTTTGAACATTACAACATCCTCATAACAGCAATAATGACCATTTAGAGATTCTTATGATAAATCGTTTCTATAGCAATGCAAAAATTATGTTAATGAGGTCATAAAAAGCTGGTAAAATCATAAATAATTAACGTGACTTTTATTGATGGGGAGCTTTAGAACTCGTTTTACTTGAACAACAAAACATCTTATTTATAAAAACGATTATGTATACGTCTAACATTTACGCCATAAAAACATCGTTCTGATTCTTGTCCAACGACATGTCCAAGATACGCTTTGATTCCGGCTCTTTATATCTAAAGCTATTGACACATGCCCACTGAGTCCTGCGCGGCACTTTCACAAACCATTTCTCAATCGATTTACACGGCTTTTTTAAAAAAAGCATCGCAGACGGAAACGTAGCTGCTCCGGCTGACCTTCCAGCTACGTAGCATTTGGCAACGATGTGAACGTTTGAGCCAAGGCAACAGATTCTAAAATTAAACACTTAAGATCAGCAAACCTGTTTAAAAAAGGAACTCTTCTCCTTTTATTGGAACCCTTCTGCTGCGGTCTAGTTTACAAAGCACTTAATAGTGAACGGCATGAAATGTGTGGATGTCTTCACGTGGAGCGTGGGTGAGTGGACAGGAGTGTTGAGGTATGCTGGTTACGGTGAACCTGGCTTACTGTAAACAGTACGGTGAAATGGTCTCAGTGGGAGACTGGAAGGAGAGAGCGGATCGCTAACGTCGTTAACGACACATTTGGCAACGATGAATGTGTCAGGAAAAGGTTCCAAATCAAAAGTCGTTAAATAACTAATGATGGTAAGTAAGATGACTGGACTTGTGACGTCATAATAAGTCACTGGATTCTTAACTTAACGGATCAACGCGGGAGCAGAACCCATGATTTAGATGTTTGCAAAATCGGCATCCAAACCCAAAATCTGTTTTTGTAAATATACAAACGTTTACAAGTTTTAAATAATCAGAAAAAAGATATAGAGATATTAATACATTAAAATGTGTTAAATGAACATTAAAAACTTTTGAAATGCTTTTTCAAGTTGCACAAACTCATGACTATTACTAAAAATAATTAAACACTTTATAATTAGTAAATTAGCTTTGTTTTTGTGGCTTTTATGGTCATTTGAACACAAGTCCAGTCACCTCGAATTACATCCAGACATCTACTGATCATCAGCTTCAGATCCATGAGGACGGCAAGACAGGGGCTTCTTTTCTTAATAAATATTCAAAAAAAGAAACCAAAAAATTGTATTTTTCTTCATTTTCTGGCACCAGAGCCATAAAGTCTTCCACATCAGCATCAACTGTGATGAATTTAGAGAACAATGAGGGCGAAGTCTCGCCATCAGGTGGTTAACTGTTCCAGCATTTAAAACCCTAAACCTTTTTTTTTTTTTTTTTTTTTTTACACGACGGATGAAATGAGGTTTCCAATCCTCTGGTTTGATGAACTGTTCGGAAGAAACTACCTTCAGCATCAAACAAGTGCAGAATGCAGGAATGAAGGAAGGAAGGACAATGGAGCCCTGTGGTTTAAAGGGACACGGTTTTGTCTGAGCTAATAATAATAATGCAGCTAAAATAAGTCAACACTAGGAGAACCGGTGTGGCATTACACAACCGCTTAATCAGATATTCGTTTAAATTTTGGCACAGAAATGTCCTCAGTGTGCCACCTGAACGCAGTCTTCATCTTCAAAAATGTCGCTCTATCTGACAAAAACCCAGGAAGATTGATGATGTAAATAAAGTCCGTATCAACATTAATTACGTTAGCTTAGCGTTCCGGACGTGGGGCCTGTCTGCAGGTTCTAAAATCACTAAAATCTTTAGACTTCAGGAAAATAAAAATATAATGACAAACATATTTATGGTTTAAAGTTAAAATCAATCAACAATAAATTAATATTTTAAACTCCGAAAAAAGCCAAAAAAATTTTTTTTTTACATATTTTAAGAGAAAAAGTCGCAATATTTTAGCAACAAAGTCCAAAATATTACGTTTTTTGTTACTGAAAACCTAAATGCAGTCATGTTCACGACTTTTTTTTCACTTTTGTATGTTTATAACGAAGCTAACGGCCAGCTAGCATGATTTCACTGTTAAGTTTTACAGATTTTTTTTTTGGTTTACAGAAACCAAAAGCACGTTAGCAAACAATCATTATATAAATGTTAATCGGCTAACGCAGCCGCTTCCTGAATTAAATGCGAAGTTTGGACATTACGCGTACAAACGTCCATGCGCTTCATAAACAGTGAATTAAAATGAGTTGAAATGCTAAAGCTAGCTGGCCGGTGTGATGTTAGATCAGACGTCATGAATGTTAAATCTAATCTAAAATGATTTACAGTCATAAATCGCTTTATAAATATAAATCAGGAATCATGAGCTCCAGTTTAAAGTCGTTTACAGAAAGCTTTGTGTTTGTATGTATCACAGAGAGCTAACTGGCTAAAGTGACTCGGGGATTTTTTACAGAATTATTAAAAAAAACCCTGAAACAAACTTCACATTAAGGCAGAAATGATTGATGATGATGAAGGTTAATAATCCTCACTCACTGATCGCCGCCGAGTCGCTGTTTATCGTTACGAACACGTTTCTGTTTCACTTCTGAGGCGTTTTACTAACAACTAAGTTGTTGCTTCACATTAATGCTAACGCTGGTTAGCTGGTTAAATTCACTGAACTAATTGAAAGCAGATGATGAACATGTTAATAATCTTTCTTCTTAAATCTTCATTCATCCATTGTCTTTCGCTTTATCCTCTATTAGGGGGGGGGGGGTTCCACATGCCCATCCAGGGGCAGATACACCCAGGACAGGGGGGCAATCTATCACTGGGCACACACTCACTCACACAAACACAATCTATATGGGGCAATTTTGAGAACTCAGTTGACCTTAATCCATGATTTTGTACTGTGGGAGGAAACCGGAGAACCCAGAGGAAACTCACACAGACACGGGGAGAACATGGAAACCACTCAGAATTGGATTCGAACCGGGAATCCCTAGCGCTGAGAGGAGAACATGCTAAACCACTAAGCCACCGTGCCGCCCTCTTTTTGAATATTTTTATATCTGGTCATTTTAATCTTCGAATCTAATGTTAGCTAGAGGTCTGAACTAATTTTCCAGGTTAACGTTAGACGTCCTGGATCACAGATGCAGATTCGGAGGGGTGCTCAGTATTTGGGAATCGTTTTATGTACGAATTTAACGTCCAGCTGAAAAGTTTGAAGTTAAAATGTTGGTTCTAATTTGACAGCACGTTCGTTCCACTCTGCAGACAGACCCTCGTCCTTCCACATGAAATGTTCCTTTAATACATCGTCACCCCCGGCGACCAGCCGGCCACTTGTGCTTTTTGTTTCGGTGCAACGCCACTAATCAGAACGAAATATGCCGAGCGAGCGCCGGGGATCGTGCGGTATCTTTGGCCTGAGTGTACGTACTGAAGGCAATGTGGAGGTCGGAGGTGTGTCATGTTGTCGCGTCGTCGTTATCCGGACTGTCAGAGGGATGGAGGAGAAAAGAGCGAGAGAGCATGAGCGGCTGAAGGCCTGTATGTGTGTCGAGTGTGTAGAACGTCTTAAATCCACTCCGTCAGCCTTCCCTCCTGAAGCGAGGGGTGAAATCCCTCCTTCCCTTCCCCTGTGGAGGCCTCGGTAAAATCCCCTGAATAATAAAGAGTTTTTATCCGTCAGTCAGTGGCTCTGTTGTCTCATTGTTTTTCTGGTCCAGCAATCCTGAGGGATCATGAGGTGAGGGCTAAAAGGTTTCTTTAAAAAAAAAAAATAAAAAAAAACTTTAAATGAAAAGAAAGAGTCTGTATTATCTCCGATGCAGGGTCGCTGGGTCTCCTGCCCTCCAGCTGGTGGAACACACGGGCAAACACGTGGACAGAACATCCGCCTCCGCCGACCTGAACCCGAGCTGGACACGAGCAGTCTCTATACATTCGCCCCGTTCCCCTGGAGTCCCACGGGTCTCTGTCCACTAGGGGGCGGAGATTGACACGGAGTCAACGTGGTGTTGACGCTGGAAGACGAGACTCGGCTGCGAGTGGAGGTCGCCTCTGGATGCTGGAAACAGGACGGAAAAATGGGATCAGACGGGACTGCAGATAACGAGGAACTCTATGCTACCTGTCTGGAGGTTCGAGGACCTGGTCTGTAGTTAGCTGTTGTGTTCTCGGGCCGGTTCCTCCGTGTGTGAGGTGGAGGAGATCCTCGCGTTCCTCCTGAAGATGCGATCCAGCAGGCTGCGGCGCGGAGCCTCCGGCGGCTGATTCCAGTCCAGATCCGGCGATCTCGTCCCCTGAGGCCCGAACATGTTAAGGTCACTAAAACATTCCGTCTCGATCATCTGCAGCAGGAGCAAAAAAAAAAAAAAAAAAAAAAAAAGAGTCGGGAAAGTGTCAGGAGCATTGTGTCTGATTTAATCAACTGAGTTATGCATTTAAAAGTAAAAACTAAATTTGAATTATATATATTTTATATATTTCTATGATGGCGGCACGGTGGCTTAGTGGTTAACATGTTCTCCTCTCAGCACTAGGGATTCCAGGTTCTAATCCCCATCTGGGTGGAGTTTCCATGTTCTCCCCGTGTCTGCGTGGGTTTCCTCCGGGTTCTCCGGTTTCCTCCCACAGTCCAAAAACATGGATCAAGTCAACTGAGTTCTCCAAATTGCCCCATATAGAGTGTGTGTGAGTGAGTGAGTGTGTGCACAGTGATAGATTGGCATCCTGTCCTGGGTGTACTGCTCAGCGCCCGAAACGTTCTCCCCTGGATGGGCATGGAGATCCCCCCCGCGACCCCAATAGAGGATAAAGCGGAAGATAATGGATGAATGAATGAATATTTTTATGATACATAAAATATATATCATTTATATTTTATTAGAACTTTTTCTGCTTGTATTGTACATTATATCAGTTCCACTGGCCATAAATATTTACATTTATAATTATATTATTCCCCCCTTCCATGACAAGGCAGTCAGTGTTTGGACCACTGCCCCAAATTAAATGCACCTCAGCTATTCAACCCCAAACACACACACACACACACACACACACACACCTCATTCTGCCATGGGATGGAGACACTGCCAGTGGCAAACTTGGAGTAGAAATCATTATCAGTTTGGTCCAGATTTACTCCTTTAACGGTGGAGAACTGCTCGATGTCCAGAACGTCCTTACAGTAGACCGCTCTGGGCTGCAGGTGGGATAAGAGAAGTGTGAGTGTTCCACACATCGAACCCCGAACATCTAACACAGCATTATCATGGACTCACATCAGGCACGAAGGAAGGTTCCAGAATTCCAGCCTCCAGTCTCTTAAAGTTGATGTTTTTGAAGAAGGGGTGAGCTTTAACCTCCGCCGCGCCCTCTGCCTTACAGCCTAGCCTCTGCTTGGGGTCTTTGGCTAAAAGCTGCCGACGTTTAAAAACACGCAGTTCCCAAAATTAATATACAGATAAGGATTTAAAGTTCATAAACGTCCTAATTAGAAATTACATTTCTGTATGGAAAAGAACATAGACTTAACCTTCCTCACATAACAAAGGCCTGGCTCACAATCACCATTCCAATTCATTCCTAAATTGATGTCGAACTGTTAAAAATTTTAAATCCAAGTACATCATCATCTAAAATCATACAGCGGGTAATACTAGTGCTGTCCACTAGGGGTCAGAGTTATATTTTCTTATATTCAGTTCAACTGAACAAAATAGAAATGACATTTCAGTCTTTTATACGTGTGTGCGCGTGTGTGTGTGTGCGTGTGTGTGTCATTACCATCCTGCAGATGGCTTTGGTGTCCTCTGTAAACTTGTCACTGTACTCCTCCTCCTCCTCCTGCACTCGTTTCTCCACCTCCTCCCTCTTGACACGTTCTTTGCGGGCGCGGAACGGCGAGCGGCCGGCCATCATCTCGTAGATCAGACAACCGAGACCCCACCAATCAGGACTCATGCTGTAGCGCTCATTATTGATCACCTCGGGAGCTGCAGATCAATCAGAGAGCAGAACATGAGGTCACGGTCACATGACCGTACCTTTACCGAGGTTCACACTTGGTTCTTAAGGTTCTCCACTTGGGTTCCGTTAGAGCTGCAGGTTAATGTCTGATGTGAACGGGGCTTCAGACGCTTTCATGTTCTGGATGTAAACACAGTGAGATGAAGGTAAACAGAACATGATAAGTACCCATGTATCCGACGGTGCCCACTCGACCCCGGATCGCCTCCCCCTCGGGCACTTTGATGGCCAGCCCCAGGTCCGAGACCCGGATGTGTCCTGAAGAACAGAGTGTAGATGAAGGACGTGAGTAAGCACTTATTTATTCATCAGGCCAAAACTCGTAAAGGGTCTGAGAGCTTACCGTTATCATCCAGCAGAATGTTCTCCGGCTTCAGATCCCTAAGGGAGAGAACATCAGCGGTCAGTGTGTGTGTGTGTGTGTGTGTGTGTGTGTGTGTGTGTGTGTTCCCCCTCACCTGTAGACGATAGACTCTCGGTGTAGGTGCTCGAGGCCACAGCAGATCTCAGCAGCGTAGAACTGCACGCGTTCCTTCTCGAACCCCGGCGTGCCCATGTTGTAGATGTGAAACTTCAGGTCACCGCCGTTCATGATGGTCAGCACCAGACACAGGGCGTCTTTGGTTTCGTACGCATACGCCAAGCTCACCTGGGGAACATGCAAATGTGCGACAGTAACAAACTTTACCTTCAAACACATCAGACCAAGTTTAAGTTCAAGTCGTTTATTTATATATAACATTTTTTACAATATCACATCGTCACAAAGCAGCTTTACAGTGATTTAAGACTGAAACCCCTAAAGAACAAACCAAAGCGACAGTGGCAAGAAAAAAACTCCCTGTTATGCTGTTATTTTTAGAAAAAACCTTTGTGAGGACCGAGGCTCAGTGGGGGACTCATCCTCCTTCAGCATCAACAGCATGGGACAGCCATGTACAGACTGTGTGGTGATCATCCATCCATTCATTATCTTCCGCTTTATCCTCTATTAGGGTTGCGGGGGGGGGCGCTGGGCAGATACACCCAGGACAGGATGCCAATCTATCTCTGTACACACACTCACACAGACATACACACTCCATATGGGGCAATTTGGAAAACTCAATCGACTTGATCCGTGTTTTTGGACTGTGGGAGGAAACCGGAGAACCCGGAGGAAACCCACATGGACACGGGGAGAACATGGAAACTCCACCCAGATGGGAATTCGAACCGGGAATCCCTAGTGCTGAGAGGAGAACATGCCAAACCACTAAACCACCTGTGTGTGCCGCCTGTGTGGTGATCATGTGACCCGTATTTAACAATTGAAAACTATATCAGTCCATTGAGGGCGTCTTAAAGAGGGAAGCAGACCCGTCTCGGGTTTTAATCAAACTTTAGATGTAGTGAATACTGTACGTATAAAGGAATCGATCAATAATCCGTCGTTTTAAGATACATCCAACTTAAAAAATAAAATATCACGGATATTGGCTGGAATTCGTCGTGAAGAAACCGTGGAACGGCGAACCTACCACGAATCTGCTGTTGACCTTCTCCAGGATCTGTTTCTCATTCAGTGCCATGGACTCGCCCTTCCTCTTCTTTATTCTCTTCTTTTCCAGCTTCTTACAGGCGTACATTTTTCCTGTAGCCCTTACTTGACAGGCACACACCTGCTCTCACGCACGCACACACACACACACACACACACACACTTCAGTCACTGTAATAACACAAGAACGTGTCTTCATTGTAAGTTGCAGTTTAGAAATAATAAAAGCTCCGAGCCTCCTCACCTCGCCGAATCCTCCCTTCCCCAGAACCCGGTACTGCCGAAACGTGTCTTTAGTGACCGGCTGCCTGCAGTCCGACCAGAACAAAGACTTTTACTCAACACGCAAACAACGGCACACACGAGCTGTAGTGGAAGCGGGAATAAAGCGAGAGGCCAACCTTTCCAGCATCTTCCACTGCAGGAACCGATCGAAGTACATGCTGTTCTGATAGTCGGAGAACGGAACGCCGCTCAAGTGTTCGTGAAGAGCTCTAAGACCGGAGGGAACAGGGTCACATGATGCTCACAGAAGAAACCTGATGCCCCACGAGTGTTCCGAAGACTAAAATCAGTACATCTGTCTAATTAAATCTCCTTAACTCATTTAAATATTTAAATTTTAAGTGAGGGCGGCACGCTGGCTTAGTGTTTGGCATGTTCTCCTCTCAACGCTAGGGATTCCTGGTTTGAATCCCCATCTGGGTGGAGTTTCCATGTTTTCCCCGTGTCCGCGTGGGTTTCCTCCGGGTTCTCCGGTTTCCTCCCACAGTCCAAAAACATGGATCAAGTTCAATTAAGTTCTCCAAATTGCCCCATATAGAGTGTGTGTGTGTGAGTGAGTGTGTGTCCAGCGATGGATTGGCATCCTGTCCTGGGTCTATCTGCCCAGCGCCCGAAACTCCCCTGGATGGGCATGGGGAACCCCACCGCGACCCTAATAGAGGATAAAGCGGAAGATAATGAATAAATGAATGAATGATTTTAAACGTGATCACAGTCGATCTCAGTGACTTTTGGAGTCCTGGACTATTTAGGCCGAAGTCCTTCACCTGGGGTTGTTCTACACCAGGGGTGCCCACACTTTTCTGGCCCCAGATCTACTTTTCCATTGGACAGGTCATTGAGATCTACCGGGGTCAATCTCTATTTTTTTGTCTTTTATATTGAAACCTGTTTACACACATCATGTTAGTTTTGTCAAATCTGTTAGAACTGCTCTTTGATTAAACACATTCCAGCAAATAGCACAAAGAAAACATAATTTTAGTTAAACACTAAAAAAATTTATCATCTACTAGGGCCGTGGGGGGGGGGGGGTCCCCATGCCCATCCAGGGGAGAACGTTTCAGGCACTGGGCAGACACACCCAGGACAGATGGGGATTTGAACTGGGAATCCCTAGTGCTGAGAGGAGAACATGCTAAACCACTAAGTAATTGTGTGCGCGTGTGTGTAAAAGCGCTGATAAACGCTTTTTTTCCCTCAAACCTCCTTTGCGATTGACGTATTGAGCACCCCTGTTCTACACAAACAGATCCCCGAGCTCCCACTCAGGAACCGAACCAGGAACCGAACCAGGAACCTTTTGCAGTGGGATGACAGCACTACCTCCTGTGATACCGTTGTTTGATTTTACAACCATTAATAATAACGACCCGAAAGCTGCACATCCAAATGTTATGACATCACAGTGTTCCTGTGTTTCGCTGACGAACCGAAAGCCACCGTGAGTTTCAGCTTCAAACAAAACCTTTCTGCTCGGCTGCGAACGCCGGAACGCCGTGATGGTGCGGTGGGTGAGGGGGTAGGTAAGAGGAACATTGTGTTCGGTTAAATGATGGATGGTTTGTAATGGGTTCCGTTTGCTAAACTCCTTTATAATGAGTTGCAGGAGTATTTAGCGCTGCGCGGCTACGCTAACCCCATTAATCTGAAGCACATAAAAGCAGGACATGTGGAGGAGTGGAAACAGATCAAAGAGATGAGAGGAAGATACACACATATACAATCTGTCAAACACAATAACTCTGTGTGCCTCTGCTGTGTGTGTGTGTGTGTGTGTGTGTGTGTGTGTGTGTGTTGCTTACTTGCGACAGTCGCTGAAGATTTCTTTGCAGGGGCTTAATTCAAGATTTTCTCTGCAGCATTCTGCAAGACCCTCAACCACATCCACACACTCCGGTGACTGCACACACACACACACACACACACACACACACACACACACATCCATCCACACATACACACACACATTATACAATGCTTAGTAACATCACTTAGGGTTCATTCATTGAGCATTTTCACACTTTTACACACACACACACACACACACACACACACACACACCTGCTTGGTCAGGAACTTCTTAATGATTTGATCTCCACGACTCTTCCTCTTTTCGTCCGGTGTTACCTCGTAGTCCTCCTAAAGGGCACACGAAGGGCCGGTGATTAAGTGCACTACGTAGGGAACAGGGTGGGATTTGTTTGTAATAAAAAATCCTGAAGGTGGAACATGAAGGCGTCCCAATAATATTCTGTCTATGAATATGTAGTCCATCCTTACCATGTGGTCTCAGATCACTATCTGACTAAACAGCTTCTGGATTGAACTGGAACACCGACTCTTTAGAATAATCTAAATATATGAATACGTTTCCATGAGCACTCTAAAGTTTGCTGATGCTCGTACTGAACATCGTTATGTAACTGTACTGGTATGGACATCACATGGAACAGTATCGTGGACGGGTACACACTGACTGTCCACATATTTTTGTTTTAGTCCGATGAAAGTAAGTCGGTATTAATTAACGTGTGTTTAATTAGAAGTTCTGAAATGCAGATGCTTTAATTAATGCGCAGAAGCAGGGCGCTGCTGTTAACACCGGCGCTAATGTGTTTCACTGACACAGCAAGATTGTGATGAATGAAGAAGAATCAGCAGTGTGTGTGTGTGTGTGTGTGTGTGTGTGTGTGTGTGTGTGTGTGTGTGTGTGTGACACTCAACAGCCTTATTTAACAGATCCCATTATGCAAGACTCTCCGATAGACCACCTGCCCCCATCCTGTTCACTAATACTGCCCTACACACACACACACACACACACACACACACACACACACGAACATATGCTTTGTGATGTCGTGGTGTGTGACCTCTGGTTGCTCGGTAACCAGACCGTCAACACGGCAGGATTCTGCAGAGTCCTGGAGAGCCGCAGCACGAGTCAGCAGCGTCACACACACACTGTACGTCACTACATAGTGGGAGCGTGTGTGTGTGTGTGTGTGTGTGTGTGGCGAGCCAGGAATGTTTTCCATTCCTCTTAACACTCCACCATACACTTACTAAAAAAAGGGCATGGAGCACCAAAGGGAAAGAATGCCATCACTCAAACTTACTCCTTACACACACACACACACACACACACACACACACACTTAAACACACAGCAGTTAATAAGTGAGGGAGGATTTCTTGATATCAAAAGGATGTTGGAGGAAACAGCTCATTTGATGTGGTGTGTTTGTGTGATAATTATTAGTATACTCCACCTCTGTTCACCGGATACACACATCCATTCTTTCTATATAAACACACACACACACACACACACACACACGTCTTTGAGATCATGCTAGTCACTGACGTAAGAAGGGGCCTCAGAAAGCCCCCTAGGCTCATTCCTTATGGTGTCCCATCACACACACACACACACACACACACACACACACACACACACACACGCAGGAAATCTTCCTTCATGCTGCAGCTCAACGTGTCCACCATGCTGTACCAACACTGCTGCAGAATTGAAGAGAATTTATTTTTGGAGGATTTTCTGAGGTGAATGATCTTTAATTAATAAATTAACTAATTAATTAAACTTTTATTATTTAGAAACTTACTAAACCCAATCATTAGCCACAACGAGCTACAAAATGCTAATGCTCTGTTAGAGTCACAGGTCTGAACCCAGATCAGCTGAACAGAACATCGGCAATCGGATCATCAGAACAGCAGAACCACCGGCGAAAACCCAAACCTGTTAGAACCGGACAGAACCAACGGGTTAGCATGCTATACAGGGTCGAACGGGTTAGCCGCTACGCTAACGCACATCACACATCAACCCAGCGCGCACAACGTTCAACGCTTCATCCAGAACCTCATTACATTTACCTCGAACACTAAAACACTAGAAATATCCACACTCTGTAGTGAGAGAGTGGAAATAACATCCATCCATGCAGCCATAGATGGGCATGGGGGGGGGGGTTCGAACGTTTCGGCGCTGAGCAAATACACTCAGGTCAGGACAGGGCGCCAATCTATCACTGGACACACACTCACTCACTCACACAGACACACTCTATATGGGGCAATTTGGAGAATTCAATTCACCTTGATCCATGATGGACTGTGGGAGGAAACCGGAGAACCCGGAGGAAACCCACGCGGACACGGGGAGAACATGCAAACTCCACCCAGATTGGGATTCATTGTTGTTGCTGCCTGGCCGCTCAAGGAGGATGAGTCCCCCACTGAGTCTCGGTCTTCCCAAGGTTTCTTTCTTGAATAACATAAAAGGGAGTTTTTTCTTGCCACTGTCGCTTCGGCTTGCTCTTTGGGGGTTTAAAGGCTTTTCATTCTGTAAAGCTGCTTTGTGACAATGTACTGTTGTAAAAAGCGCTATATAAATAAATAACTTGAACTTGATTCGAACCGGGAATCCCTAGCGTTGAGAGGAGAACATGCCAAACACTAAGCCACCATGCCGATCCCCCAAATTAAATTCATCCATCCATCATCTTCCACTTTATCCTTTATTAGGGTCGTGGGGGGGGTTCCCCATGCCCATCCAGGGGAGAACATTTTGGGTGCTGGGCAGATACACCCAGGACAGGGGGGCAATCTATCACTGGACACACACTCACTCACACACACAGACACACTCTATATGGGGCAATTTGGAGAATTCAATTGACCTTGATTCATGTTTTTGGACTGTGGGAGGAAACCGGAGAACCCGGAGGAAACCCATGCGGAGAAGGGGAGAACATGCAAACTCCACCCAGATTGGAATTCGAACCGGGAATCCCTAGCGCTGAGAGGAGAACATGCTAAACCACTAAGCCACCGTGCCACCCCCCCCACACACACACACAATAAATCAAAAGCTTTAAATGTCAGTATAACCCCGTCAGTCAGTTCCTCGTTTCATCTCGATGTCCAGACTGCGTGATGGAGGGGGAGGTCAGAGATTTGTGGTGGTGGACGTCTGCTGGGTCTGAATACACAACAGCTTCTTTCACTGAGAGGACTCCGTCTCTCTCACTGAAACGCGGCAGGACGAGCGAGTGGAACGCTGCATGGAGAGCAGAAAAAGGAGAGCGTCTAGACGGGGGGTATAGATATAGAACGAGCCCCCGGGGGGGTGGGGGGTCGGGGGACGAGCTGGTGTGGAGAGCGCAGTGGTCTCCTCAGCCAAACTAACACCATGACATCACGGCAAGAGAATGGAGACTCTTACAGAACAGCATTCTAAAGGTCTCACAAACATTGTAATCGGAACATTACAGGAACATTTACGAGACAGAACAAAGCAAACGAGAACCAAAAGAGAGAGGAACCTTTACGGACTTTAAAAACTGCTGGAAAGTTCTCATCATTCCAGTTTCGTCTCTGTAACGGGACACCGTCCTCCGACTGGCTGCTTCCAGCTCGTGCTGTTTATCTCCTCCACTGGTTTCTGCTGCTCGTTACTGCTTTTTCTCAACTCCATAACGAATGTAGATCAGAAATCCATCCATTATCTTCCGCTTCATGCTATATCAGGGTCGCGGCGGGGGGTTCCCCATGCCCATCCAGGGGAGAACGTTTCGGGTGCTGGGCAGATACACCCAGGACAGGACACCAATCTATCGCTGGGCACATACTCACAAACACAAACAAACTCTATATGAGGCAATTTGGAGAACTCAATTGACTTGATTCATGTTTTTAGACTGTGGGAGGAAACCGGAGAACCCGGAGGAAACCCACACGGACACAGGGAGAACATGGAATCTCCACCCAGATGGGGATTTGAACCAGGAATCCCTAGAGCTGAGAGGAGAACATGCTAAACACTAAGCCACCGTGCCGCCTGTAGATCATAGATCCCAAATACAATTAATAATGTATCAGCTGCTCAGCTTCATTCCCTTCATCCAATTTCCAATAAACACAACAAAATGCCGCCCAGCGATGGATTGCCCCCCTGTCCTGGGTCTATCTGCCCAGCGCCCGAAACGTTCTCCCCTGGATGGGCATGGGAAACCCCCCGCCGGGACCCTGATATAGGATGAAGCGGAAGATAATGGATGGATGGACATAAAAATGCCCAAACAGTTGTGTGGTGCTCGACCCCTGTGAGGCTGCATGTGTTGGATGGTGTTGCAGACGGCGATTGTTCTGATTGTAATTTCAACATGAGGAGAACGTTGGTTTGATTTATATAAAACACGAGCACGCACCGGTTCCAGGAATTAATCTGGCTTCAGCTTGGAAATTTAATTAGAGACCCTCATTATTATCACTAGAAAATCTATCAAAGTTCAACGGAAGTTCAGCCCTAGAACTCGGGGTTTTCCAGGAACCTCAGCTTGGGGTCAGAATAAGAGGAAGAACCACCTCCTTCAAGTGGACACAGGAAATGACTGACCGAAAAGTAAAGAATGGCACCATGACAACCTCAAGTGTTCTGAATCACCATAACAAATGAGTTCCTGTAATATGAAATGATCTGATTTTAAAAGAATCCCCCGTGTGTGTGTGTGTGTGTGTGTGTGTGTGTGTGTGTGTGTACCATTGCATCCAGCAGATGAATGCATCTTTGCAGCTCTGGTCTGGTCTCACAGAACAGACGAAACAGCAGTCTGCCTATCGGCTGCTTCTCACACAGGCTGGAGTAATCCCGCTCTACAAAACACACACACACACACACACACTTTTAGGATGACTAAACATAAAGTCAACACAGTACTGCATTTGGTGTGTGCAGTTATATAACAGTGAAATAATAATAGTTATAGATTTATGTTACAGAATAATGAGGGCAAGTGTATCAAGTGTGTAACAGCAGTGATGTGTAACAGTAGTGACATTAAAGTGTGTAACAATAACATAACTGACAGTAAAGTGTGTAACAGTAGCAGTAGTGACAGTGTGTAACAGTACTAACAGTGCAGTGTTTAACAGTAAGAGTAGTGCAGTGTGAGTACCGATGGTCCTGCTCAGCTCCATGCACTGGCTGATGTGGGGGAAGCGAAGGATCTCCCTCCATTTCTTACTCCTCCCTTTTCTTTTTCCTCCTCCGCCTGCGAGGACGGCAGAGAGAGCGGGCAGGTCATGAAGCAGTCGTTCAGAGTTAGTGTAATAATCAGCTTTATTAGGACACGGCACACAAACCGCTGTGTGTGTGTAATTCTAGAACACAGGCGTCTTCAGTCAGTGTATAAATCTGATTCAGCATATGGAAATGCTCCGTGCATCAGCTCCACGCCGTCGGAGCACTTCTTACGTCAGCACCAGCGAAAATATGCAAAAACTCCCAGGAGGGGAGCCGCGTTCGGCAGTGAACCCTCTAACAACGTCTCCCTTCACTGGAAGCACACGGTCAGGCCAAGAACATCAAAAACACAATAAAGAGAAGATCCCGCCTTCATCTAACTGACTGAAGGTCCATTTAGTTTATAATTCGGAGTAAAGCAGTAAGCATTAGGACGTCCTCCAACTAGATTCGAAACACAGCCCACCTCGTCCATCACCACCACGTCCAGCAGAGTAAAGAACATCGAGGGTTTGAAAGACAAACACACAACAAACCATTGATTAGATCTGAAAAATTTAATCTGAAAATCTGTTAACTGAAGTTTATGATGCGTCTCAGATATGATTCTATTCATTTAGTTCTATTCATTTAAATGTATATACACATCTATGTGTATATATATATATATATATATATGCCCAGCGATAGATTGCCCCCCTGTCCTGGGTGTATCTGCCCAGCACCTAAAACGTTCTCCCCTGGATGGGCATGGGGAACCCCCCCCACGACCCTAATAGAGGATAAAGCGGAAGATATTGGATGGATGGATGGATATATATATATAAAATAATAGGTATAAAATATATATATGTATAATTTATATGTATATAAATGTGTGTATCTATGTTTGCATATACATGTATCTGAATGTTTTTGCACGTTTGTTATTATATTTCTGTATCACAGCGTGTGTGTAGGTACATTATATTCATGTATGCAGATGTGTGTGTGTGTGTGTGTGAGTGTGTGTGTGGTATTTTCCCCTCTCTGTGACGTGTGTGTGTGTGAATACAGAGGGAACCTCCACTAATCCTCATCTTTCATCTTCCTCAGTGACATCACACACCTCAGTTCACTCCTCCTGCAAAGTCAACAGCCCACATAAATATATGTGTGTGTGTGTGTGTGTGTGTGTTTGTCATCCATAACAATGTGCGTCAGGATCCTGTCCAAGAATCCTAACCGCAGCATGAGTCAGTCCAAATACAGTGTGTGTGTGTGTGTGTGTGTGTGTGTGTGTGTGTGTGTGTGAGTGTGTGTGGCGTTCCAAGCAAGCAGTGAGTCCAAACCTTCAGCGCTGTCTATTTTCTATCAACTATTCCATTAACACCGAGCTTTCCATTCTGTTTAAAACTATAAAGACATGGTGACGACGGAATTCAGACTCCGCCCCCTAATTAACATAAACCAAATATTATGACACTGGCATGAAAGACGAATAAATATCAAGAATATGTTTTTATATTATCATTTTTTTCCCTATGCCACCTATCCTGATGATTCTTGCAAGGTTGCTGGGGCCTATCCCGGCACTCACAGGGTGGAGGGTAAAGGAATTGTTTAATGCAATATATCTTAATATTGCACGTCTGTGTTTGCGCTGGATGTGACGTACAGCTGATGGCTGTGTTGATCATAAACGAAGGTGTGTGTGTGTGTGTGTGTGTGTGTGTGTGTGCGTGTGTGTGTCCAGTCCCACCCCGGACTGACGTTCTTTAAATGCCAGCTGCTTCCTCTTCAGCCAGCTCCTGCGCTCGCACTAATCTCTCATAATGGGCCGTTTCCTGTCGCGAGTGTGCGCTAAAAGCTCGCAGTGCGTCTGGAAGAATCCATTAGATCCATCTACATTCATAATTTAGCGGCGAGCCGGTGGAAGGCGGCCAGACAGAGTTTGGAAGCGACCGCGGCATTCCGCGAGCATTTGTTAGGTTACACGAGGAGAGGCGGCGCGTGTCCGCGGGGGTCCCAGAAACACACGGGACGCTTCGGTCCAGGGTCTGTTTCCAGAACTCAACACAGTGCTGAGGAAGAGCTGATGTCAGAAAGTGAGTTTGATGTTTTAACTGCCCCCCCCCCCCGCCCACCACGGTCAACAGAATTGGGGGAAAAAATGTTTTAAGCCTGAAGTCATCCCTACATCAACCATTCATTCATCCATCCATTATCTTCCACTTTATCCTCTATTTGGGTTGCGGGGGGGGGCCCATCCAGGGGAGAACGTTTCGGGCGCCGGGCAGATACACCCAGGACAGGGGGGCAATCTATTACTAGGGCACACACTCACTCACACAAGTGCACTCTATATGGGGCAATTTGGAGAACTCAATTGACTTGATCCATGTTTTTGGACTGTGGGAGGAAACCGGAGAACCCGGAGGAAACCCCCGCGGACACGGGGAGAGCATGGAAACTCCACCCAGATGGGAATTCGAACCGGGAATCCCTAGCGCTGAGAGGAGAACATGCCAAACCACTAAACCGCCGTGCCGCCCGCACATCAACCAACCAATGCAAAATCATACAATAAACATGTTTTTACACTTCGTCAGTGAGATACGTGAACGAGTGTTGATTTAAACTCACGGACAACGAACCCAAAAGATGATGCTTTTAATGAAATCATTGATTAATAAATGATGGGCGACAAATTAAGACGTGGACAATGATGTTAAATGAAAGGACCTTCCCCAAACTGTTAGAAGCCCACAAAGCTGGAGGCCTGCCGGACGTATATATACATATATTGTCCCATTGTGTTCTAGTCCACATGACCTCATGCAGTGGTTCTGTGTTACACACATGGTTTACAGAAACTGCTCAAGGTGTTTTATTTAAAACATCTACCACAAGAGTGGATGGTGGTGTACGGGCCGTGACATCACCATAAACCAGAAGAAAGCTTCACATCTGGGCTGGGATTTAACAAATGTGCCACCATGCACAGCTGACACACACACACACACACACACACACACACACTCACGCCCAGCAGTGTTAGGCCACTTCACCCCACTAAATAATAAACCCACGGCATAATAATAATAAATCTACCACCCAAAAGTGCCGGTTATAAAGGAACCTGCGCTCACACCCACGTCACTCTGTCCACAGCCACGTCACTGAATCCCCCCCCACCCCACAGTCCCCCCCATAATACCGACGAATTTCCAAACATCACACACACTTTTTCCAGGATTTACGTGTTGCGGCGGTGCTTCATGTGGAAGAATCTATTTTTTCTTCATTGCTTTACAGCCGGCGTTTATGTGTGTGTGTGTGTGTGTGTGTGTGTACGCTGTAACAAAGTTTAATGGAGTTAACATCTTCTCCAGGACCTCGTCACCAGATCCTTTAAATCTCTCAGGTCTCTTTAAATCACAGAAGCATTACGCTACAGGACTGTTATTCTGGATTGAATGACGCTGAGGCTCAAACCCCACCACTCCCATGATGCCTCCAGTCTGGGGCCAAGTGCATCGCAGACTCAATCTGCGTGTCTGATGAGTGAGAGGTTCGCTCGGGTACTTTCACCCGGTTGCTGCAACAGCAAATTTTACAAGCTGTTTAAAGGTGGGCGGCACGGTGGCTTAGTGGTTTAGCATGTTCTTCTCTCAGCGCTAGGGATTCCCGGTTCGAATCCCCATCTGGGTGAAGTTTCCATGTTCTTCCCGTATCCGCATGGGTTTCCTCCGGGTTCTCCGGGTTCCTCCCACAGTCCAGAAACATGGATCAAGTCAATTGAATTCTCCAAATTGCCCCATATACAGTGTGTCTGTGTGAGTGAGTGTGTGTCCAGCGATTGGATGGCACCCTGTCCTGGGTATATCTGCCCGGTGCCCGGAACGTTCTCCCCTGGATGGGC
>JAFMOD010000290.1:319597-334977 GCA_019802435.1 Corydoras maculifer | reverse complement strand
ACACACACACACACACACACACACACACACACACACACACTTTTATTGCTTCAGACTCCGTGTCTTTGGACTCGACAATAAAGATAAGTTATAATTAAAGAGCTCGTCGCCTTTTGAACTGGATCTTGTGTTTCGTACAGTTTATAAATTATAATTCACTTCTTTTCATAATTTCACGACAAAAACTGCTGGTTCTGGGCAACACGGTGGCTTAGTGGTTTGGCATGTTCTCCTCTCAACACTAGGGATTCCTGGTTCGAATCACCATCTGGGTGGAGTTTCCATGTTCTCCCCGTGTCCGCGTGGGTTTCCTCCGGGTTCTCCGTTTTCCTCCCACAGTCCAAAAACATGGATCAAGTCAATTGAATTCTCCAAATTGCCCCATATAGAGTGTGAGTGAGTGTGTTGTCCTGGGATTGGCGTCCTGTCCTGGGTGTATCTGCCCAGCGCCCGAAACGTTCTCTCCTGGATGGACATGTTGAACCCCCCCCCCCCCCGCGACCCTAATAGAGGATAAAGTGTGAATGATACTGAATGAAACTACTGGTTCTCAAAAAGTGTTGTGGAACCCTGAGGTCCAGGAATCTACATTTAAGGAAATGTGAGTCTGTGGAAATACTGAGGGTTTTGTGTCCAATGTCCTGATAAGGCACGGTGGCTTAGTGGTTAGCACGTTCGCCTCTCAGCGCTAGGGATTCCCGGTTCGAATCCCCATCTGGGTGGAGTTTCCATGTTCCCCCCGTGTCTGCGTGGGTTTCCTCCGGGTTCTCCGGTTTCCTCCCACAGTCCAAAAACATGGAACAAGTTAATTGAATTCTCAAAATTGCCCCCTATAGAGTGTGTCTGTGTGAGTGAGTGTGTGCCCAGCGATGGATTGGCGCCCTGTCCTGGGTGTATCTGCCCAGCACCCGAGACATTCTCCCCTGGATGGGCATGGGGAACCCCCCCCCCAATAGAGGATAAGCGGGAGATAATGAATGAATGAATGTCCTGATAACGTTACGGTTCTGAACCGGAACCTCAGTCAGGTGAGATCTGCAGGGTGGCGTTTATTTAAGGGATGGGATAGGCAGCCTCTCTCTCTCTCTCTCTCTCGTCCATCTCATCCCCATCCTGACCTTTCACCCTGTTTCCATTTACCCACAATGCCACGAGAGCGTTGCGCTCATCATCACATGTAAAGCAGCTGAAGCGCTAATGACGTGTGTCCCGTTTTTGACTGAAGGCCTGGCGTCGGGCGTGTGTTTGTTTTACAGTCCGCCGTCCGTCAGACGTCCCGCCGTCCCCCAGCGGCCACCAACACACGCTAACATGCTAATGCTAACCCGTGCTGGGAACGCGGAGGTGAACGGAGGAACCTGCGGAGAACCAAATCACACCGACTCTAAAGTTAGCGTCCTTACAGGCCATGTGCTTACGTTTAAAGCTTTGTGGAATGTGTGTGTGTGTGTGTGTGTGTGAGAGCGGGTGCATGCCTCAGGAAGGGAACAGACATTTTCCAAAGGTGAAGGCTGGACTATAGAAGGAAGCGGCCTTTGTTTAAGTTCCACTCACATCATTAAACAGCAGAACACCTGACCGATACTCAGCAACACGATACATCACGATATTCACAACCAAAGATCAAAGATCATTCACCAAATCAACACCTAAAATTAATATACAAGGAAAAGATGCAATACCAGAAGCACACCCTGAATGACCAGCACCAACAATGAAGAACCAAAAACACACCCTGAGGAACCAGAAACACACCCTGAGGAACCAGAAGCACACCCTGAAGACCAGCACCAACTGTGAAGAACCAGAACCACACCCTGAGGAACCAAAAACACACCATGAAGAACCAGAACCACACCCTGAAGAACCAGAACTACACCCTGAAGAACCAAAAACACACCATGAAGAACCAGAACCACACCCTGAAGAACCAGAACCACACCCTGAAGAACCAGAACTACACCCTGAAGAACCAAAAACACACCATGAAGAACCAGAACCACACCCTGAAGAACCAAAAACACACCATGAAGAACCAGAACCACACCCTGAAGAACCAAAAACACACCATGAAGAACCAGAACCACACCCTGAAGAACCAGAACTACACCCTGAAGAACCAAAAACACACCATGAAGAACCAGAAGCACACCCTGAGGAACCAGAACCACACCCTGAAGACCAGCACCAACCATGAAGAACCAGAACTACACCCTGAAGAACCAAAAACACACCATGAAGAACCAGAACCACACCCAGAAGAACCAGAACCACACCCTGAAGAACCAGAACCACACCCTGAAGAACCAGAACCACACCCTGAAGAACCAGAACCACACCATGAAGAACAGAAGCACACCCTGAAGAACCAGAACCACACCCTGAAGATCAGATGCACATCATGAAGAACCAGAAAGGACCAGAATGACTTCATGGAGAACCAGGAACCACACCCTAAAGGACCCGAACCACACAATGAAGTACTGGAACCACATTCTGAAGGACCAGAGTGACATCATGAAGAACCAGAACTGATAACTGAAGTTTTAAATCAGTTTAAAGTCTATACCCATGTGAGTGAGTATATAACTACAAAATAAAAGTCTCATCTGAAGCCGATTCCGGTTACGTACGTTCCTCGGGGTTTGGTCATGAGGTCACGTTGCTGCTCTAGTTGAACATTTGCATTTACGATCCTCCATTTTGCCTGAAATGTAAACGATACTCACGTGTATGAAAATGTTCCCCGCTCTGTAAACCCACGCGTTTGTTCAACACGTCACGCTCACTGAGGAAACCCAAAAACGATTCGTCCGTCCCAAAACGTCTGGATCATGAATCGTTCTTTAAGTGGAATCAGAGTCGCAGAGTCAATGAATCGGATTTAAAATGAATCACTGATGAAAATGATTCAGTGGCTTTAATGAATGAACGAATGGGTTCTGATGAACCCAGAACCTTCTTACTGTTCGATGAGGTCATCACCGTCCCTCCCGCTGAACTTTACATTAAATAAAACACTTTTTTATTTAATCAGAGATTGTTTTTTTACATTTGCACCCAAAAGTTAATGTATGAGACACTCATACGGACGTTCGAACATCTCCAACTTACGCTCCAGCATGCCTTTAGTTTTATATAAAGGAACTTTGTCCTCCTGATTTAGGAACCAAACCCTTTGCTGGGAGCTGAAGGCACAAACCGCTGCACCCCTCACCACCTGAGTGATTAGAGAACAAGCCAAATCGTACAAACTTTAAACCAGAGTGATGAAGAATCAGTTCTGAAAGAGGGTTCCAGAGTCGGGGCGTGTAAACGGTGGAACTCTCGTCAGGAGCGTTTCAGTCATCCGTTTAATCACGCAGAGCCCCCAAACACCGGCGTGACGGTGATGATAAGGATATGAGGTCACAATATGAGAACGATGGAGGTAATTAACGTCCCGCGGCGGAAACTGGGCTTCCTGATTCCTGCTCCGTGGAAGCGAACGGATCCGCTGGCTTCAATGAGCTCCCGCTCGCTCATGCATGCTGTATGTGACATTTCATAATGACCCGGATTAAAAATAGATCTTCAGCTCGAGGGGACGATCTGTCAGTTCGGACGCATGTGGACCCACGCGCGCGCACACACACACACACACACACACACGCACACGCACACGCACACACAAAGAATGATCTGCATCTCCACACCTGATCAATAATGCATCACTACATGGAACACAATACACATCTCAGGACACGTCCCAAATGCCCATCCAGGAGAGAACGTTTCGGGCGCTGGGCAGATACACCCAGGGCAGGGCGCCAATCTATCACTGGACACACACTCACTCACACAGACACACTCTCTATATGGGGCAATTTGGAGAACTCAATTGACCTTGATCCATGTTTTTGGACTGTGGGAGGAAACCGGAGAACCCGGAGGAAACCCACGCGGACACGGGGAGGACATGGAAACTCCAACCAGATGGGGATTCAAACTGGGAATCCCCAGCGCTGAGAGGAGAACATGCCAAACCACTAAGCCACCGTGCTGCCCCGATTCACATCGTAGTTTAAATAAACCTTGATTGGTTACAGGCGGCACGGTGGCTTAGTGGTTTAGCATGTTCTCCTCTCAGCACTAGAGATTCCCGGCTCGAATCCCCATCTGGGTGGAGTTTCCATGTTCTCCCCGTTTCCGCGTGGGTTTCCTCCGGGTTCTCCGGTTTCCTCCCACAGTCCAAAAACATGGATCAAGTCAATTGAGTTCTCCAAATTGCCCCATATAGAGTGTGTGTGTGTGAGTGAGTGAGTGTGTGTGTGTCCAGTGATGGATTGGCACCCTGTTCTGGGTGTATCTGCCCAGCGCCCGAAACGTTCTCCTTTGGATGGGTATGGGGAACCCCCCCCCCCACGACCCTAACAGAGGATAAAGCAGAAGATGATGACTGAATGAATGATTGGTTACAGTGGCCGTGTCCTAAACCACTCTATAATTTTAAACAGTCACTACATTTATAAACCCCAATGCAGGATGAAACATGATTTATTAAACCTTTATTGAGTGCACATGCCCCAATCCACACACCCGAATCACTCGCAAATGTACTAACCCCTTCAGACGACTGCGGTTGTGTCTCAAAACCACAATCGCAATTCATATTTGATTAAATGATCTGCAGTGTTCAGAGGACAGGGTCAGTCCTGTACCTCCAGGGATGTCATAGATACACACTTGTGGTGCATTGTGGGAATTGGGGAGGTCAACGGGTAGCATTGGGGTGCAGTTTGGGATGCAGCCCCAGTCCAAGGCAGTCATCAGTAACGGAATCCCCAAAAAGGAGTACACACACACACACACTCCAGCACCTTTCTGTAGCACCTCCACCTTCCCCCCCGGAACATCCTCCTGTGTGTGTGTGTGTGGTCACATGACCACTGAAGTTATGAATCGTAAGCTACACAGCATAAAAAACACGCAGCGCCGCGCTGATTAAAGGTGAATCTCCGTGTGCGCCGCACCTGAGGACTGAGGACTAATCAGAGCGCCGCTAAAGAGCCGGAGATTATTTTTAGGTCACCTCAGCCTCCACGCCGAGTGACGCCAGCGCTCCACGATCCACCCCGGAGTCGCTCAGAGTCGCACACAGACCGGCGCTACCTGCAGCCTCCTGCACCAAAACCGCAAACACTCCAGAGCTGCGCAGGCCGAGCATGTGCGCAGTCACTCACTTCCTTCGGTGCACGACTGACTGACGTCCCGCCAAACGTGACGGCACGATTTCACACTACAGACCCGTCACGTTCACATTCTCTCCTCACGTCCATCTGTCTCTCGTATTGTCAGTGCCCTTAAGGGGCGCGGTAGCTCAGTGGTCGGGGCGTTGGGCTGTCAATCTAAAGGTTGGGGGTTCAAATCCCAGCGAGACCCTTAACCCTCACTGCTTCGGGGACGTTGTGATGAACCCTGTGTTCAGCTTGAGGGTCGCTTTGGATAAAATCTCCAATAAATGACCGAATGTGATGTAAATGTTAATGAACATATGACGTGCTCGTGTAAACGTCCAGGACGCGGCGTGTCCATCTTTACAAGTCCCCTAAACGCTGCTGATGCAGATTAAACAGGCAATAAAATAATAATACGGCTGGGTTTAATTACAACCTTCTGAAGTAATAAATGGAGTATATTAATTGGAGATGATTAAACAGTGGAGTTATAGGGATGTTTTTCGGGGCCGGCGATCCTCATCAGTCCTCTGTATGCAGAATCATAAAGTCCTCCGTCTGCAAACACCGCTCCATCTGCACGTCCTGCCTTTAACAACCGTCGTCCTGCTGCGCGCAGACACTCCCGCGCACACGTGACCACCTTTATTAGCAGCGCGATCGTAAATGCCGCTGCAATACCCCCGACGCGGCGTGTTTTCTGCGCTGGGCTGGACGCTGACCTCCGACCAGAAACAGATCGATGGACGTCAGTTCCCGCCGTGTTTAGTTCAACAGCTGAATCCAATGACATCAATAACTCCTGACTCACAGCTGAGCTCAGGTACAAACTGCTGCCTCAGCGACTCCACCGTAAAAAAAAGTCCCCAGGGTTCAGACGGGTGTTTACGGGTGCAAGGCTGTGAGATTCGATCCATTACATCAATTATTACATCATCATGTAACCCCCATGATGTCATTGGGGTTACACCAACCATGGGCCCTGCATCACGAGGTGGCTGGGGTCACATGACTCGAAGGACGCGGGTGATGTCCTTCGCCATAACCGACTACGGACGTTGACATCACCCGTCGTCTGGACTCCGGTACGTTGGTGATACAGACATGTTTAAATCCTCCGGTCCTGTTAATGTTTTTTACGGTCGGTAGGTTTTTGGACGGCGGGATGGAAAAGCGTTTGTCGCAGCTTCATGACTCACGTCGACCTTTAATAAGGTTTTACCTTTAATAAGCAGGGGGGGGGGCATTTCTGTAAACTGACTGGCAAAGTGATTTCGAGGTCATGTGTGTTTCAGGCATTTACGAGAACGTCGGGGGTGTAACTCCTGCAGAACGTTACACATGATGTCATAACGACGTGACCGATCCGCAAAGGACAAACTGAAGACGGGAACCGGATTGGGGTTTAAATGAACCTGAGAAAAACCCGTGATTCCTAACATACTGTAACAGCAGAGTGTCGAGGTTCTAATATGTTCCCTTCATCTGCTTTAAATCAGTCTGAACCTGCAGGAGTTGCCCTCAACCTTAATCTGGTCCAAACTGGTCTGAAACAGTCAGAACCAGAACTCTCCAACAATCTAAACCGGTCCGAGTCAGTTTGAACCGGTCTGATCTATTCTACGCCAGTCTGAACTGGTTACGACCAGTCTGAACAGGCCTGTTCCACTTTGGACCAGTCTGAACTGGATTGAATCGGTCTACAGCATTCTGAACTGGTTTAAACCGGTCTAATCTGTGTTTTGATGAAGGTTAATGTCGATGCGTCGGTCCGTACGTGATGGTGGTGTAGTGACCGCGAGAGGATTGATGGTACTGACGGTTAATCTGATGGACGTTTTAAGGTAAACGCTGGTCTGTCGTCAGCGCCGCTGCACGCCGCCACACGCTGGGTTTCAGTCTCAGGGTGGAGTTTCACACAACAACCATTTCCTGTTCATGACATGTTCAATGTCATCGTATGTGTGTGTGTGTGAGAGTGTGTGAGAGTGTGTGTGTGAGTGTGAGAAAGAATCTCATGGTGAATCTAAAGCATGCAACTCAAAAAGAGTGTGTACCCATCCTCACCCAACCTTGCTCCCTCTGTGTGTGTGTGTGTGTGTGTGTGTGTGTGTGTGTGTTGAATTCCTGAGTGAGTGTGTAATTGGACCCTGGCCCCCTCTAGACGTTATAAAGTGCAAGTCGTAACCCATAACGACGGCACACGGGGCCTTTTTTAACTTTCTTCAATAAAGCAAACAGAAAACAGAGGATTAGAGGAGTGTGAGAGCGAGAGAGCGAGAGAGAGAGAGAGAACAGAATGAGAATGAGAGAGAGAGAGAGAGAGAGAACGGAATGAGAATGAGAGAGAGAGAGAGAGAGAGAACGGAATGAGAATGAGAGAGCGAGAGAGAGAGAACGGAATGAGAATGAGAGAGAGCCCCCCCCCCCCCCCCCCCCCCCCCCCCCCCCCCCCCCCCCCCCCCCCCCCCCCCCCCCCCCCCCCCCCCCCCCCCCCCCCCCCCCCCCCCCCCCCCCCCACCAAACCTTTCACATCCCACGCTCTCGTCTGATGTGATTTGTCTGAATTCACAAACGCTCTGGATCATTCATTCATTCATTATCTTCCGCTTTATCCTCTATTAGGGTCGCGGGCGCTGGGCAGATACACCCAGGACAGGACGCCAATCTATCACTGGACACACATTATATGGGGCAATTTGGAGAATTCAATTGACCTTGATCCATGTTTTTGGACTTTGGGAGAAGAACCGGAGAACCTGGAGGAACCCCACCCAGTCACGGGGAGAACATGGAGGCTGCAGCCAGATTGGGATTTGAAGCGGGAATCCCTAGGGCTGAGAGGAGAACATGCTAAACCACTAAGACACCGTGCCGCCGTCCTCTGGATCAATGGACAAATAATCCTAAATAAATTCAGACACTCTCCAAAATCTTGCAGAAAGCTTGGCAGAGGAGAGGAAGCTGAAATCAGGACCTCAGAACGGAATGTTCTAAAAGTTCCGGTGGGCGTCTTAATAAGTTAAGTCCTTGCATTATTATTAATGTCAAATACATTAAGCAATGCTCACACACACACACACACACACACACACACACACACACACACACACAGCTCATGTGGAGTCTCTTTGAGGGAGGAGTTTGAATGTCCTGTGTCCTCTGTGGATGGAGATGAACGTTCTCGCGCTGACCTCATACCTCTCGTCTCTGATATCGCTCGGTGCCTGTAAGGCGTTTCGGTTGGAGGATCGCCTTACGAGGGGTCCCTTCATGTAAGGAGCATGATTAGAACCCGAACACGTCCTCAGGGTTTACACACATCCGGGCTGAGGGTTCTAAAAGTTCCTCTGATCAGAAAAAAACGACTCGTCCAATCGGATCAGTTCAGCTGAAAGAAGTGAAAGCCTGCGCTGTAACTCTGTAACATGCTGGTGGCGCTCCTCCATCCCATCGGCACATGTGTGGCCTTTATGTGGGATTTCTTAGAACCAGAACTCATGAGGTGAAGTGTGGGGTGGGTGACACGTGGGCAGGGGACAAACCCTGGACGGGACCTTCTCAGGGGAAAACAGTTTCCCACACACTCACCTCAAGAGGCAATTTAGAAGTCATGAGGAGAACATGCAAACTCCACAAAGTTAGGGCCTTGTGTGGACAGTATTTGAATATACTCAGCGTTCTGGAGGTCAGTGAACAGTTTGCTGGACACAGTGAGGTCGGGAAGGAGAAAAGAGGCGGATGGGCAGCTTCTGATTACAGAGCGGAGCTGTTAGATTAGATCGTCACGGTTCAGGGAAGGTTTAAGGTTTAGGTCATGTCCACATTAAGGGTCACAGGAACCCTTCGGCGTGGTCAGTGTGGATGCAGCCATGAGGTCAGAGCGCAGTGTGTTGAACTCACAGAAACAGAAAACCACCAACCAACAAAGTAATGACATTATTATTATTATTATTATTATTATTATCATCATTCATCTATTATCTTCTGCTTTATCCTATATTAGGGTCGCGGGGAGGGGGGGGGGTTCCCCATGCCCATCCAGGGGAGAACATTTCGGGTGCTGGACCCCCGAAACACTGGACACACTCACTCACACACACACACACTCTATATGGGGCAATTTGGAGAACTCACTTAACTTGATCCATGTTTTTGGACTGTGGGAGGAAACCAGAGAACCCGGAGGAAACCCACGCTGACATGGGGAGAACATGAAAACTCCACCCAGATGGGGATTCGAACCGGGAATCCCTAGAGCTGAGAGGAGAACATGCTTAACCACTAAACCACCGCACCGCCCTGTTATTATTATTATTATTATTATTATTAATAACAAAATTCATTATATTTTCCTTTCTAGTTTTCGTCTACATTCAGGAACCCCTGCGTGATGTCAGCGACTCGTCGCCCGTTTGAAGGTCGTCCCGCGGGTCGTTAATCAAACCTGGACGGCGATGCTCTGATAACCGGAGCGCCTCATGCCGATAAGCTGGGCCCGGAGTCCGGGACTCGCTGGCGCCGGCCGAGCGCTCGAGTGATTTCGGAAGCGTGTCTTCGGCCGTGTAAACACACCGCGTCTCTTGTAAACTCTACTCTTCCTGTTATACGAGGCGAGATGGACATTTGGCCGGGACGGTCGCCGCGCCTCGTGTCTCGGGTTCGGTGCGGTATGCAGAGTGATCAACAAGCTGAGAGAGAAGCAACGCACCCGAGACGCCGTCGCGCACAGACACCGACGCTGTGAATGAAGCCTGTCACTGACAAGCTGCCAGTGCTGCTCAACACACACACACACACACACACAAACACACACACACACACGCTCACGACCCCCATGGTTGGCTAAAATTCAAATTTTTTTTTAGACTTCAGCTGATCATCCATCCATTATCTTCCACTTAATCCTCCATCAGAGTCGGGGGGGGGGGGGTTCCCCATGCCCATCCAGGGGAGAACGTTTCGGGCGCTGAGCAGATGCACCCAGGACAGGGCGCCAATCCATCGCTGGGCACACACTCACTCACTCACGCACACTCTATATGGGGCAATTTGGAGAACTCAATGGACTTGATCCATGTTTTTGGACTGTGGGAATCCCCAGCGCTGAGAGGAGAACATGCCAAACCACTAAACCACCGTGCCGCCCACTTCAGCTGATCCTGAAGAAGAACGAAGACTTAAAACCATCATCTTCATCAGAATAAAAACCTCCAACGCTTCAAAAATAATCTCAAAATGGAGAAATATTATGGTCTATTAAAGAACCACTACCACTACAGAGCCACCTACAGGGCCAAAAGTATTGGGACACGCCTCCTGATCAGGTGATTGGTTCGGTCTCATTACATCTGATGAATAGATTCGTGGTTCCATTTAGTCTGGCAGCATCGATTTGTTGAGTTCAAACGAAAACATCTGCAGACGAGCGTTTGAGCGTCACATCTGGAGCGACCGGAGAGTTCGGGTCACGTGACCATGAGTTTAATGCATTCAAACACGAAGCAGTCCGTCTTCTCTGCACCTGGTTGCTTAGTTACAGAGAATGCAACAAATATGGAACCAATTTGAGAACACACAGAACCACACCGTGTAGATCCAAAGCCACGGCATGCGGAACCAGAACCACAGCATGAGGAACGGGAATATTATAATAACTTGCAATACTATATTAACCCTTTCATCATCATCATCGTCGTCGTCATCATCTGAGGTTCTACAGACTCACTCAGCGTGAGGAAACTCCCGTATCGGGTTCCGCCGTGTCAGTGCAGAGGACGGATTTGGGGTGGAGCCTCCAAACTGAAGGACGCATTTCGGATTCCAAAGAAGGTTTTAAGAAAAACAACTGGAGCGGACGGACGGAGTCACGGCGGGTCTTCAGGAGCTGGGAGAGCTGCTCCGATCCTGCACTTCCATCTGGCAGAACCTGCTCATTTATGGTCTGTAGACGCTGATGTGCAGAGCCAGGATTGGCTCTCTGGGGAAACGGTTCTGGACAGTGAACCGGGTCAGAGCGTCGGGAGAATCCGGTAGAAGTTGCTCTGAGCTTATTTGGTATCTGCCAAACATGAAGTAACTGAGGTCTGAGGTCCAAGAACAACAAACTGATAGAACCATCACGGAGAACAAGGTGGAGGAAGAGTTTTAGTTTAAGTGTGAGACGTGGAGGACACCAGGTTAACACAATCACAGGTGTGGACTGATGCCCCGCTCAACAGGACAATACATCACACCTGTGCAGGTGTCCACAGGACTTTCCCGACCCGTTACAGGACGGGGTGAAGGTCCACCTCCCAGCATCTGATGGTGAATAAAACTGGAGCAGCGGCCCCACTGGGTGCAGTTTCCTAAAGTCAACACTGTGTTTGGTAAAGGACGTAGGACGAGATGCCGAACGCAGGCACCCACGACCCCACCACACTCAGCCCCCCCACCCCCAACTAACTCACCACACACTGGATGAATAATGGGATTCCAGCTGTTCTCAGGAATCGGATTCCCATAAGCACACTGCCATGCAGACGACACCATGCTTCCACCATTTTGGGGAAGGCCGCTTTCTTTCAGCAAGACAACCCCCTCCATCCCCCGGTGCACAACGTAAGGCTCTTTAGTCATGGGTGGATGAGTGTAATGTGGATGAACTCGACTCCCCCACACTGAGTCCTGACCTACACTCAACCCCATCTAACACTTTTGGGATGAACGGGAACTGAGATTGTGAGTCGGGTTTTCAGTGTCTGACCTCACAAACACACTTCTAGATAAATGAGGACGTTTCCAGAGACACACTCCAAAATCTTGTAGCAAGAAGAAATATAGAGGTTAAAGCTGCAAAGAACTAAACCAAAAGCACACATCATGTCCCTTTACTTTAGTTTATAAAACATAATTATTCATTCATTCATTAATTATCTCCCGCTTTATCCTCTATTAGGGTCACGGTGGGGTTCCCCATGCCCATCCAGGGGAGAACGTCTCGGGCGCTGGGCAGATAGACCCAGGACAGGGCGCCAATCCATCGCTGGGCACACACTCACTCACACACACACTCTATACGGGGGCAATTTGGAGAATTCAATTGACTTGATCCATGTTTTTGGACTGTGCGAAGAAACCGGAGAACCCGGAGGAAACCCACGTGGACACGGGGAGAACATGCAAACTCCACCCAGATGGGGATTCGAACCGGAAATCCCTGGTGCTAAGAGGCGAACGTGCTGACCACTAAGCCACCGTGCCACCATAATTGTTAATTATATAAATTAATATAAACTACATAAGGAACCTCAGGGTTATCGATATCACGCTGTGGTTCTCTAACTGTGTAAAACAATCAGGGTCTAAAGTTCTTAAGGCTTGGGTTGTGGGGGTTCCAGTATTACCCCTCAGTTGTTTTACCCGGGGTTATGGGGGTAGTGTGACAACAATGTTTAACACACACTGTATAAAGCAACGAGGTGCCGAACCAACGGCTTTATTTAATTCTATCCATCCATTATATTCCGCTTAATCCTCTAGGGGGGGGTGGTTCCCCTTGCCCATCCATGGGAGAACGTCTCGGGACAGGACAGGGCGCCAATCTATCGCTGGACACACACTCACTTACACAGACACACTCTATATGGGGCAATTTGGAGAACTCAATTGACTTGATCCATGTTTTTGGACTGTGGGAGGAAACCGGAGAACCCGGAGGAAACCCACGAGCACATGGAAACTCCACTCAGATGGGGATTCGAACCGGGAATCCCCAGTGCTGAGAGGAGAACATGTTAAACCACTAAGCCACCGTGCCACCGTCACTTAATTCCAATGCATTTTTTAAAAACACTAAATAATAAATACCATTAAACTTAAAACTTAAAATCAGTTTTAAAAAGGTTTTTTTTTAAAAACGTAAACATTTCCAGCGAAACGTCGAACAAGTTCGAACAGCAGCAGCTCGGCTCTCCCATGAAGACGTGTACATCACTTCAGTCAGAGAGTTTATGAAGAAAAACACCTTAAATGACTCAGGTTCAACCTAAAACGACTCGCCGTCTTTCTCAAATGACTCACTTGCTTTTACAAAACTCGATGCTCTTCTGATTTAAACAGTTTACTTCCAACTAACGAAAACCACTTGTACCTTCACCGAGCGCCGCATTAGAGGAATAATCCGTCATACGACTCAGACGCGGTCAGAGGCATCGGTACGACCGCCAACTCAGACCCCCCCGAGACCCCCGAGCCCCCCGGAACTACAGTCTGAGTCGTGTGAGACAGAAAAATACCATTCAAATGTGAATTTCCTGAGTTCATAATGAGTTTGATTAATCATTAATCAGAGGAATTATATGATTCCAGGAAGTAATAATTCGGAGGAATTTTTAATAAGGTTTCTGTCCAGAGCGCTTTGTAAGAGACGGAGAACGTTTCTGAGTAACGACACATTGACGCAGATAAACCTTGTGGCAAAGAACTAAAATGTTACACGCGAAGACGGGCCGGACTTTTACCCAGAATGCCATCGTGCCGGATTCCACACACACACACACACACCCACACACATGGGCTTTGATTCCAAAAAACATCAGAGGAACGTGCAAGCACACGATCAGATCATGACCCAATCAATCACTACATTCAACACGATCAATCGCTCGACGCCATCAGTCAATCGACATCAGAAGGTTTCTGCGCTTAGAGTCCAGAACGTAAAATATTAAAGGAAACCGATCAGATAATCAATCAATCATTCATTACCTACTGCTTAATATTCTACCAGGGTCACAAGGGAATGGGGGGGGGTTCCCCATGCCCATCCAGGGGAGAACATTTCGGGCGCTGGGCAGATACAACCAGGACAGGACACCAATCTATCACTAGGCACACACACTCAATGGGGCAATTTAGAGCATTTAATTCACCCATGTTTTTGGACGGTGGGAGGAAACCGGAGAACCAGAGGAAACATGGACAAGGACAAGGACGTCAACTCCACCCAGATTGGGATTCACACCTAGAGCCCCAGCATTGAGCGGAGAACATGCTTAATCACTAATCCACCGTGCCGCCGGTAATCCATCAATTAAAGTCATTCATATAATAAAGTCTTTCTTTAATATCAACAAGTTTAATTGTAAAAAGCAGGTAGCAAAACATTGTGACAACACTTTAGGGAAGGTCCCGTTTCCAACCAGCAGGATGAATAACTAAGAACAAACCAGAGAACCTCCAAAACAGAACCTTCAGCTATCAGTGTCTGACCTCACATATCCTCCTCTGATTACACCGTTCAAAAGTATGTGGAAGGCCTAATGATTTTATTGCAAACAAATTCCTTAATGTATTAAATATGTCTTATAAGATATTTATTAAATTACAAGTAAACATTTTATTGAAGATTATTGTTATACAGTTTTATACACATTACAGCTCACACAGTCTGTACACTAAAAGCACCATCTGTTCCAAATCAACTGCACCTTTTAAGTAAAACCTGGGTCCGTAACGTGGATGTGGCCGTGTTAATGATTGAGCTCAGTGTTCGGAGCTTCTAAATGTATAAGGTCTTTAAAATAACCCCCACAATAAGGACAAAAACACACGTCATCCGAGGTGGACCGGTTTCAGTCCCTCCTGTTGTAGGAGTGAGTGATGATCTGTTCTATAAGCTGCACTAACTACAGTCCGTCTTTGTCCTGATCTTAAATCCGTATTTGTGCTGCGAGTCCAGTGCGAGGTCATTAACACATGACAGGATTAATCTGCTACGTTACGGGGACTAGGAGTAGAACACAGAATTTATTCAGCAGTGCATCTCACGCTCACACCGTGATTAATTAGCGCAGTGTTTTTACAGATTATATGGAATCTGTAATAATAACAGTGTAAACGTTTTCATAGTGACTTCGGATCAACGGCGGCTGATTTGCACACATTTATTACCGACCTTCGGCCCTTGCAGGCTTTAACTACTATTAAATACGAACAAAAACAAACGTACTGCTGGGCTGTTCGTCCAATTTCACAAGCCATTAAAGTTCAGACCCCGCCGTCCAGCCATGTTCACATAACAACATTTCAGAGACGTCGGTCTGATTATCACACGTGTCTTTAAAATGGCGAGTAAGAGATGTGCAGAGATTCTGATGGTTGTGATAAGAGTGGAGAAAT
>JAFMOD010000290.1:281093-317125 GCA_019802435.1 Corydoras maculifer | reverse complement strand
GACAGGACGCCAATCCATCACTGGGCACTGAACATGTTTCATTTTACTTCAATAAATTCACATGGAGTCAAAAAGCACAGACAATGCAAATAAAGCCTGTCTGGAGGACGTCCTGTGATGAAGGTACTGTTCGTCAGCAGGAAGATGACCGTCTCACTCACGGGACAATTAGTCAGCTGATTGTCCAAAATGAAAAGTCCTTTAAAAAATGTCCTGGAGGTTATTCAGTCTCTGACATGCACCATCATTTTGCAATTTAAAAAAAAAAAAGATCTAATATATTTTGTGAGTTTGCATGTTCTCCCTTGGTCTGCATGGGTTTCTGGGACTTCAGTTTGTTCCCACAGTTTAAATACACTCTGCCAGGCGAGTCACAGACAGTTCCTTCCCCGCTGTGTGTGTGATTGTCTGTGTGTCCCTTTTGTGATGAGCTGGTAACCTGTACAAGGTGCGTCCTAATTTTTCACCCAAAAACATATATACAGGTTTAATAATCTTCCACGACGCAGATCAAAATGAGCAGCATGACAATGAATAAATGGAGGAATCTGCTCTAAACCACCTCCATGGCTGTAGGTTAGAGGGGAACGTGGCTCAATCTGGCAACCCCGAGTGGCTTTTCTCGCTTAACTAGAGGAAAGGGGCGTGTGCAAATGCAGCTGTGACGCAAACACGCGTGCATGCCTGCCCCAGGATATCTGATATGTGCACTACATCCACCCCTCCCTCCCTCTTTTCCGCTACAGGGGTTTTCTGGAGTCTCCATTTCACCGGTCACTCACTTCAGCAACCTAAGCATTTCTGCACAAATCCCATCATACTAAAAAAAAAAAAACCTGAAACACTAAAACAGAGGCCTCCCTCCCTCCCTCCACCCCTTTCTCCACCCCTACCTCCACCACAGGGCTCTTCTCAGTTCCAACAACGGTTTATCTTAATGCCCCTTACACTCACAGCCTCCACCCTCGGGCCTAATGCAATCTACTACAACAGGATGCAGAATGACGCAAAACGATGACCTATACGATAAACATCATTCAATTATATCTGTACACAATTCTACAATTCAGCAGCAGTAATCACACACACACACACACACACACACACACACACAGTGTCTCAGTAGGTAGAGTGACCTGTGTCCTTTGTGGGGTTTGCATGTTCTCCCCAGTTTCTGCTTACAGTCCAAAGTAATTTATGTAAATTGTGTGAATTCATTCATTCATTATCTTCCGCTTTGTCCTCTATTAGGGGGGGGGGGTATTCCCCATGCCCATCCAGGGGAGAACGTTTCGATTCGTCCAATCTATCACTGGACACACACTCACTCACACAGACACACTCGATATGGGGCAATTTGGAGAACTCAATTGACCTTGATCCATGTTTTTAGACTGTGGGAGGAAACCTGTGAACCCGGAGAAAACCCACGCAGACACGGGGAGAACATGGAAACTCCACCCAGATTGGAATTCGAACCGGGGATCCCCAGTGCTGAGAGGAGAACATGCCAAACCACTAAGCCACCGTGCCGCCCTCAGTCCAAAGTAATTTATGTAAATCGTGTGAATTATTTTTATAATACAAAGCTGCTGTAATGATATAAATATTCATGATGTGAGTTTTGTTTGATCTTGTGATCATAACCCCAAAAATGTTTCTGAAGCCCCCACTGCCTCCCACATTTGGTCATTTATTGGACGCTTTTATCCAAAGCGACTTACAAGCTGAGCACAGGGTTCATCACAACATCCCTGGAGCAATGAGGGTTAAGGGTCTCGCTCAAGGACACAGACTGGTAACTTCAGTGGACCTGGGATTTGAACCACCGACCTTCAGATTGATAACCCAACACCCCAACCACTGAGCTACCACACCCTCCCACAGTGTAAACTTTACCACCACAGAGTCTGCACTCAGCTGAGATGGTCACAGTGTCTCCAGAGCAGAACTGGGTGATGGAGACGTGAGACTGGTCCATATCAGAGCATCACCCTCATCTGAACGAACCATCACACATGCAGGTTTTAAGGTTGTGTCAGCAGCAGGGAAGGTGAGGTTGCATTTGTTTGCTGTTTGAATATGAAAACAGCTCGCTTCAGCTCAGTTCCATCCAAAAAGTCTGACTCACATCTAAAACCCCGGCCTCCCTCCATCAGCCCCGGAGATTTAAACTGAGGAGGAATTAAATGGTTAATATCAACAGGACGTCTCTGAATAAAAGAAATCGAATGGATTTCAGATGAAGGAAACCTGATGTCAAAACTCCAGTACAACGTAACAAACTTCTGATATGGAATGATAACGAATCAAACATCAAACTCACTGTAAGATCAGAAATATCAAACAGTTCACACAACAGGACGACGGTGGAGCGTCCAAACGCATGAGACCGACACCACAGGAGAACCAAGAAAGAGATCAGGATTCATTCATTCATTATCTCCCGCTTTATCCTCTATTAGGGCCGGGGGGGGGGGGGGTGTTCCCCATGCCCATCCAGGGAGAACATTTCGGGTGCTGGGCAGATACACCCAGGACAGGGGGGCAATCTATCGCTGGGAACACACTCACACGCACACACACTCTATATGGGGCAATTTGGAGAACTCAATTGACTTGATCCATGTTTTTGGACTGTGGGAGGAAACCTGGAACATGGAAACTCCACCCAGATGGGGATTCGAACTGGAATCCCTAGTGCTGAGAGGAGAACATGCTAAACCACTAAGCCCCCGTGCCACCCTATCAGCATTATTTAAAAAAAATTAAAGTGGATACGAATACAGCACATAACGCACAGATGATCCCTCAAACGAGTGTGGCCTCCTAAAATCTAACCCCTACATCAGGATGTGCCCCACACATCATCATCATCATCATCATCTTCATCATCTTCATCACCACCATGTACCTGAGACAGGGATCCCTACTGCAAATAAACCTAAATAAAGAAAAATTTTAAAAACAAGCACACAGACTGGGACCAACCCAAGTGATGCTGACCCTGAGATCTTTGGGGGGGGGGCATCCGACCCTACTGCTCACAATGATGTGACTAATGAGAGGAGAACATACTCTGGTCTTTAGTCAGTTTTGTGATCTGGATGTTTCGGTCTTTCCGGTGCAGTGTGTGTGTGTGTGTGTGTGTGTGTGTGTGTGTGGCTCTCAGGTGGGTTTGGTTTGTGGCGTAGTTAGAGGTATTTATTTGAATGTGGATTTTAATGTACTAATGTGGTTTGAATCGGAGATGCAAATGAATCAGTGATCAGCATCCTGAGCTGCGGTTCAGTACAGATCAGACCCAGTGTCAACTCATTCACTCAATATCGTTTACTTAATCCTCTGTTAGGGAGGAGGGGGGGTCCCTACGGCCATCCAGGGGAGAACATTTTTTATTTCATTTATTTATTAAATTTATTATATAACCAATAACTACACCTAACAAATTGGAATTACAGTTCACTTGTTCAGTAACATTATTAACTATTAATAATCCGGCGGCACGGTGGCTTAGCACTTTCTCCTCTCAGCCTTAGGGATTCCCGGTTCGAATCCCCATCTGGGTGGAGTTTCAATGTTTTCCTCCGGGTTCTCCAGTTTCCTCCCACAGTCCAAAAACATGGATCAAGGTCAATTGAATTCTCCAAATTGCCCCATATAGTGTGTTTGTGAGTTAGTGTGTGCCCAGTGATAGATTGCCCCCCTGTCCTGCCCAGCGCCCAAAACATTCTCCCCTGGATGGGCATGGGGAACCCCCCCACAACCCCAATATAGCATAAAGCGGAAGATAATGGATGGATAATAATTAATAATCCTTATATTAGCTAAAAAGCAAAGAAGGGCCTTCCCTAAACTGATACCTCAAAATCATATCACCTGTTAAAAATGTTTTGAAATGTTTTATTATTAATTTGAGATTTTGAAAGATTCTCTACGGTGCAATTACATTTGTTCATGTGACAAAAAATATAGAAAATAATAAAAAGAAACAGTAAAAATGTGTCGTTAATGCCTTCTCTGGCAAAACAGCGCCATCTGGCGTCACAAACACGGAATCTCATAAGAGACGCTTCAATCCAATAAACACGAACACGTTTTTGGGGACACCGTGTGGTAAATAACAGGAACTACACCCCGTCAATCCGTTTAGTAAAGAATGCTGCCGGGAAAAATGCAAATGGAGATGTATTTAATATGTTTCTGTAAATGATCATTCTAAACACACACCTGAGAGTGACTGAAATAATTACACCTTATCAGCTGCTTCAAAAAGCTCAGGAACGTGATCTCCATCTGTTACAAAAGTCAATTTACAAAAACACCGTGAGTTTTGTTTTATTTTATTAATCTGAGGGTACAGTTAGACGCTTCAACACGAGGGTCGAGTGGCGCCCCTAAAGAAACCGACGTCTCAACGGATGTTTATTACAAACACAAAGGTTGCTTTTTAGAAAACGGGTTGAATAGAACACAAATCTCTTCACGTGATTGAGAACTAAAATGCGAAGAAACACAGAAGTCTGAATTTGAACTAAAATCCCTCACAATGAAGTGCTTAACGTGGACGCCACCATCCTCCATCGCGTGAGGAGAAACGACGTGATGGTGGACTTACATCAGTTACTGAAACATAACGAACACACACGCAGTCACGTGGACCGTCGCCTCATTGCGACCAATAGGACAATGAACTGATGCAGCCGTGTTTGGGGGGGGGGGGTGAGAGGTTCAGAAGTCATCCAGGGTGTCCGTTTTCGGGAGGGATAATCCTCTCTCCTTCACCGCCTGCAGCTTCAGTCGCTCAGACTCCTGTTTGACCTGCTGCTCTAAACGCTGTTCCTCCAGGATCTCCTCTATGGAGACTCTCTGCAGGATCTGATCGCAGTCCTTCTCCAGGTCCTACTCACACAAACACACACTTGTATATACACATACACACACATGAGGTCAGCCTTACTGTAAACACACTCTCTCGCTCACCACTTCTCCCAGCAGAACCACGTTCTCCCCTCGTACCACGAAGATACCCCGGGGGATGTCTCCGAACTTCTTGCCGACGTGAATCCGCTCCACGGTTTGGTGCAGGACCAGATTAGCTGAGGGTGGAGAAGTTGCCGTGAAAACGGGAACGGAACGGGACCTCACGAGTGAAGGAGAACCTCAATGGGAACGAGGGCAGCACTCACCGAACTGATCGATGCTCCTGAGAATCCCGATCAGCGTCCGTCCGTCTCGCAGCAGAACCAAGTGCTTCTCTGAGAGAACGAGAGAAACACGCGATTACAGAACACCCAGCAGGTTCCGTTTAACACCCCCGAACGTCTCCATCACTGCATGGAGGGGTCACCAGCGGCATGGTAGCTCAGTGGTTGGGCGTTGGGAAATCAATCTGAAGGTACTCATTACTCCAGGGGGCGCTGTGATTTAACCCTGTGCTCACCTTTTAAGTCACTTTGGATAAAAGCGTCCAATAAATGATCGAATGAGGTCAATGAATGAATTCAGACCTGTTTACTCGCCATTCAGACCCCACAGTGAATCTCACCTGCTGGAATGTTTCTGCACCCTCAGACATGAGGAGAACATGCAAATCTATTTCTTGCCGCTCATTCAAAACTCCTGCAGTGTTAAAGACGTTTTAATTTATAAAAGTCTCGATTATGAAGCTGCCAGATTTCATTCATTCATTCATCCATTATCTTCAGCTTTATTCTCTACTAGGGTCACGGGGGGAGGGGGGGGTATGTTTTCCCATGCCCATCCAGGGGACGTTTCAGGCGCTGGGCAGATACACCCAGGACGGGGGGGGGGGGGCAATCTATCACTGAACTCACACACACACACACACACACACACACATTATATGGGGCAATTTGGAGAACTCAATTGACTTGATCCATGTTTTTGGACTGTGGGAGGAAAGCCATGCAGACACGGGGAGAACATGGAAACTCCAACCAGATTGGGATTCGAACCGGGAATCCCTAGTGCTGAGGAGAACATGCTAAACCACTAAGCCACCCCTGCCAGATTTCATCCGATTCAAATATGGAACTAGATGCAAGTGTGGTGCATTTTAATTGATTATCTTTATATCTATATCTATATCTATATCTATATATATTTTAATCTTTATGTATCTGTATCCAATTCGAGTCGTATGCATCACACTCAAGTCCATTCATTGCTCAGACTTTTATTTTGAAAAATGCGGAGTGTAAGGTGAGGACCGCGAGGTAAACAATCAGTAATAATCATTAATAATCATTAATAATCAGTGATAATCAGTGATAATGTCGAACTGTCGCGTTTGCTGGAGGTTTTTAAACTTTTACAGAAATAATAAATAAATTGAAGGGCCGTCATTAAAGGCGATCTAAAGACAGGCGCGAGCGTTGGCGCTGCAGGTCTGGAACCGAACCGCCGGCGGCGCGGCTGTGCGTGCGCGCGCGCGCGGGTTGAGCGGCACTTACTGTCGATGTCCTCGATCAGACTCGCGGTTCCCGGCATGTAGTTCATCTTTCTGACATCTGATCGAAGTCCCGGAGCGAAGAGCCGCCGTTTGAACCATGGAGCCGCGTTCCGCAGGATGTGACGCCACGCGGCCGCGGCACGGGGGGCCTTTAAAGCGGGGCGGTGTCTCAAACGACACGCGGCTCCCTACTCCCCTATGCACTCCCTCCGGTTCTTATGACGTCGGCGTTCCTCAGGCGAGTCAAGATTCACGATTCAAGAAAATGTTATTATCATTAATATCACATGTGGTAGATAAGAACGAAATGATGGGTCACGGACCCCGATTACCCCCCGTTATTTAAAATTTTAAAGAAGAAAATGAGATTTTTTTCTTTAAATACAAAAATACAGTATATAGATGTGTGAAATATACTTATATACAACTATGCGCTGGGCAGATAGACCCAGGACAGGGCGCCAATCCATCGCTGGGCACACACTCACACACACTCTATATGGGGCAATTTGGAGAACTCAATTAACTTGATCCATGTTTTTGGCTATGGGAGGAAACCGGAGAACCCGGAGGAAACCCACACGGACACGGGGAGAACATGAAAACTCCACCCAGATGGGGATTTGAACCGGGAATCCCTAGCGCTGAGAGGAGAACATGCTAAACCACTAAGCCACCGTGCCGCCCAATATAGAATATTTTAACTATATATTCATTCATTCATTATCCTCCACTTTATCCTCTATTAGGGTCGCGGTGGGGTTCCCCATGCCCATCCAGGGGAGAACGTCTCGGGCGCTGGGCGCCAATCCATCGCTGGGCACACACTCACTCACAGTGAATTTTTTTGAGAATTTTAACTATATATCTAATATATAAATATATGCATATACAGTATGTACATTTGCAAGTATGTAAATTTAAGAATATATATATATATATATATACACACACACTATATATAAAAAGTATTTGAATACGGCCTAGGGCGGCACGTTGTCTTAGTGGTTTAGCACAATCTCCTCTCAGCGCTAGGGAGTCCTGGTTCGAATCCCAATCTGGGTGGAGTTTCCATGTTCTCCCCGTGTCCGCGTGGGTTTCCTCCGGGTTCTCCGGTTTCCTCTCACAGTCCAAAAAACATGGATCAAGTCAACTGAATTCCCCAAATTGCCCCATATAGAGTGTGTCTGTGTGAGTGAGTGTGTGCCCAGCGATGGATTGGCGCCCTGTCCTGGGTGTATCTGCCCAGCGCCCGAGACGTTCTCCCCTGGATAGGCATGGGGAACCCGCCCCCCCCCGCGACCCCAATATAGGATAAAGCGGAAGATAATGAATAAATAAATAAATGAATACGGCCTGCGTGTAGATTAATGTTCGATTGTTATTATTTTGTTCATTAATATCAACCCTCCGTATGAGAGAGTTGTAGTAACCACGTAGGTCCCTATAAACTGAACACGGTGCGGTTTGGGACAGTTAAACCTAAACGTTAAGCTTAGACGATAAGCCGATCGAAATCACATTCGTGTGCAGCACATTAAATGTAGAACTATTTGGTTTGAAGCTGAAAATAAATTGATAATTTTTAAAAAATATCAATTTTGATCCTATTTATGTAATGGGCCATGAAGGCTTGTGATTGGTCAGCAGCAATGACGTGGGAAGCTTGTCGCTAACAAAAAAATAAATACATTAATTAAGAAAAAACACTTAAATATGAAAACGATTAATTTTTTTGTAATTATAGGTTTGATATCTATTCTTTGTTGGCAGCTTATTTTTGTGATAAGCTTGCTCTGCTCGTCGCACCTGTTTTCCGACCATCCGACCAGCTCTCGCTCTCATTGGCTAAATCGTGCGCGCGTCCGGAATATCATTCGTTTGTCTCTCGTCCGCTGACCAATCTTTTGACAGGAGGCGGGTCCAGTCGGAAAACGGGTGGGAATCACACTGCGGGTCGGTTAGTGCTCCGGCTGCATGGCTCCAACATTACCAAATGAACTCAAACCAAAACCCACAGTGGGCCGCGTCCTCTGATTACACCTCAGATAACCCGCAGGCTTGGAATAACCAGATGGTGAGTAATTAAATAAGCTTAATTATTCATTAAGGAGCGAAACGCTCCCACTGACAGCGCGTTTAAAGGCTGTTAGCTCGATGCTACTTCCATCCGGTTACGAGCCTGGTCACTATAGCAACATGTTTATTGTTTACGTGATAAACAAAACAAGGTCTTATGTAATTCCTGATATCGTTTGTGATTTAGAAACATTTTTAAAACGCAAACATCACGTCTGTTTTGGCTCCACGTCCCGTTGCTCTAAAGAAATATTTCGGCTTCGTCCCAAATCGCGTGTTATTTTTATTAAATTAATAAAATCACTCGAGTAAAACCACCGTGATCTTTAAAATGAGTCTTACACGTGTTTACACATGTGTTTACAGCTGCCAGGTTTCTAAAATGGGTCAAAATATTAATTAGGTCACTTCGTTGGATGAGCTGCTCGGAAATGCTCAGTGTCCAGTGTGTCATTTGCATGTTCTCCAGGTGCCTGCACCCTCCAAAGACTGAAACAGGTTGAATGAAAGACTTTTGATTCCAGATGAGTGTCACTGTGCTGTCTGTGTCTGTCCTGGGATGGACCGATAACCTGTCCAGGTTGTTTACTGAAGTGCTGGGATAGACCCCAGCGCCCGGCATCTCTCTGATCAGATGAGATGAGCCTTTATTGGTCCCACAATGAGGAAATTCACACTGTCATCAGCAAAGTGACTGTAACTGGGAAAGTAAAAAAAAAAAGATATCTAATAAATTTAGTCCATATGAGTGAAATGGAGAATAAAATAATGTTTGTATGTCGTCACATCATTCAGTCAAATGTTTAAAGACATCTTGGGATTTCAATCTGTTTCAAACCCATGGACTTGCACTTAACTATACACTCGTTGCTGTGTAAATTGTCCCCATGTAAATGCCACTTACCCAGGTGTGTCGAACTCATTTGCACCGGGGGCCAAAACTCAAAGCAGACTTTAGGTCGCGGGCCGAACAGGATGAACATTTATTGAACACACTAAAACGTTTTCTGAACGTGAACAGGAATGAAAACAGAACCGGAATATTATTCCACAACAAATAAACTTCATCTTTATATAACTTAAAATACTCGCTGTTGCGATAAAAAAAAAATCTCTTGTCAAAATGCTAAGTTACAACTCTCCAAAAAAACAAAAAAAACCATGAAAAACTGAAATGAAAATGAATCTTTTCCACAAAAGAAAAAATAACAAATCAAAACTCAGTTTTCTTTGCTTTTGGGCCGTTTTAGAAAATAAACCTAATCTTTAAAAAATTTTAAATTTTAATATTTCTGCTCTCTATTAAAAAAATCTCTGTCAAAATCATAAATATTTAAAATATGAGTGCGCTCCAAAAAAAACATAATGCTGGGTCGTTATTACCGACAATAATAATAATAAATTAATGTAAAAATTATGAGTTTGACACCTATGCTCTAGGCTTTATAATTTATGTTTTTTTTATCACTTTAGATCACCACACTCTACACTGTTGACACTTTTACATACATATATACAAACATATTACAGTATCGCAAATTATATTTATTGTTATATTGCTTCATTGCCCTCCAGCTGTGATGATGGTTTGATGACATTTATTCTTTTTCTTATTTATACTTTTTTATTATTATATGTTATTATTATATGTAATATTTGTATTATTGTACTGTGCTTTGCCTGATGATGTCACAGGTTGTCTCTGGACTCCGGGTTAAAACACTGTTATTCATGTTTACTGAAGGACATGATGATCGTTACACTCTTGTCTTTAGGAATCTTCTCCATATTGTGGTTATCCAGCCAACTACTGGTACCCCCCACCTCCTCCAGCAGGACCCTACGGTAACGCGTACCCCTCTGGGCCGGAACTCAATGGCCAAGCGGCGTATAACGCGCAGGTACCACGTGGTGCACTTTCCTTCTGATTTAAGGGGTTTGTTTTATAGAGGATGTATAATGTGTCTCCCTCTGTAGCAGGCCATGCCAGCTTATCCCAACGGGGTCTATAACCCGGGTCAGTACCCCCCCAACGTCCTTCACGCCTCCAGTCCGTTCTATTGCAACGAGCAGATTCAACCACGACAACCGCAATACCACAGCCAGGAGCGACCCGCCGCTGCTTCTCCTCAGCCACCGTATCCGGTGCCACACTGCCAAACGGTGGGGACCCACTCCTACCCCAAAATACCCCCAGCAGGGGGCCTGTCCAGATACAAACCCAAACATTTCTAACATTACTTAATCATTCCTTCATGTTCGTTTTATCCTCAGGCACCTGGTTACCCGCCCAGCTCTTACCCACCCTATGCAGAAGGCTGCCCCCCCACCACTCCTTATGCCCCCCAGCAGGCTCTGCCCACACAACCTCAGCATGAAACCTGGCCACATACAGCGCCGTACCAACCCCAAGGGCATTACACCAACCCCACACGCCCTGCTCATCCCCCACCCTGGCAGGGTCCCGCACCACCTCCCTACGACCACATCAAGCACAAGGTACAACGTCTTCACTAATTAAAGAAATGACTTGCAAAGAATCCAGTTGTTGTTTAATATGAAAATAAGTTTTTGTAATGGAAGGGTCAGTTTGCAGAAATCAGACCTGCAGAATGTACAGATTAGAGACAGAGACTCTGAAGACGAGATAAGAAATCGTTTTTTAGAGGAGCAGTGCAGTAAGGATTAAAGGCGCGGTTAGTGAGCTGAGATTGAGGTGCTCTGAACATGTACACATTTCATTTTTCAATTTTATTTACTTAAAAATTTGTTAGAAAGTCAGTTTAAAATTAAATAATTATTTAGTTTTTAGTTCTTCAATGGCCGAGGTTTAAAAGGGTTAAAGAAAAAAAATATTACAGTTTTTACTTTTGGAATTTTACATTAAATTTATTTATTCATTAATTTTCACCAAAATAAAATTAAAGCGGAATTGTTTTATGAACCTTAGATCAAGAAGATGTTTTAGTTTTGATTTTATTTTATTACTGAGAATGTTTTTGTAGTTTTATTGTCTAACCCTATAATAATCTTTTTTTAAATCAGGTCCTATTTTATTTGATCTTTTTAGTTAATGAGCTTTTTGATCTTTGATTAATTTATAAAAAACCCAACAATCTCCACCCGAACTCCTGACCTCTGTCTGTAGGAGCCGCCGTATCCCGGTCCAGCTCACGTAAATCCCCGAAACCAAACGAAAGCTCGGCCTGGAACCCCCAACTCGAACCCAAGCGCGGGCCAGGGCAAGCCTTCAGAGTACAGCGCCCCTCCTCAGATGTACACCAAATCATCATCAGGGGGTGGAACCCAACCCAGACCCGCCCCCAACCCGGAGCCACCCAACCCAACGCCGGCGCCGCAGCCCGTTCACGACAACCCGAGCCTGGCCCAGGTGCAGCAGGTCCTGTTCCGCGTGGAGATGCTGCGGAACCACGTGGACGAATTCGTCGGCAGGAAGACGGACAAGAACTACCGCTGTCTGGAGGAGCTGCTTACCAAAGAGCTGCTGGTCCTGGACTCGGTGGAGACCAACGGGCAGGAAGCCGTGCGCTACGCCCGGAAGGAGGCTGTGCAGAAGATCCAGGCCATACTGGACTGTCTGGAGAACAAGGCCTTCTAAAAACGGGGTTAATTTCTCGGTTCACGGCCAAAACAGGATTATGCCACCCTGGACCTCCTGGACCATCCAGATGTTGTTGTTGGAGGCTGGGATCTTCACTTGAGAAGCTCGTTGGAGAGCATTGTTGGATCTCTTGGCTTCGTATCCTTGATCTGAGGTCTGAAGCACAATGCAATAAATCATACTAACTCCTCCCCCTTTAAAGGAATAGCTCCTGCATCTAGTTCCCGTTTACCCGCTATATTGGAACTATACCAGTACTCCATTGTGAGCTCATGAGACCTCCCGAATTAACCCCAGGTGTTCATGTGAAGTTGTTCCATCCTGAGGTGGAGGGAGAAGTTAAAAAAAAAAAAAAAAAAAAAAAACCCCCCCCCCCCCCCCCCCCCCCCCCCCCCCCCCCCCCCCCCCCCCCCCCCCCCCCCCCCCCCCCCCCCCCCCCCCCCCCCCCCCCCCCCCCCCCCCCCCTTTAATTCTCAGCTCAGTCTGAGGGGATGAGAACGGTTCGATGCTTCCTCAATGTTGACGGCCACCTTATTTTTATGAGCTGATATTTTTGTGGTGGTGCCACTTTCAGAGGAGACTTTGGTGAATGGGAGCTCACACGCACACGTGATTGGCTAGTGCTTTCCCCTTTTCGTTTTTCAGAAATTAAATCAGATTAGGTACACACACACACACACACACACACACAATCAACATAGACAAAGTTATGCTGTAATAATAAATAAATGCATAAAATAAATAAATTAAACGTAACAGACAGTAGTTCAGGTGCTTTAGTTATTTTATTTTATTTTGTGGTCGATCATTCGGATTAGTGTGTGTTCTCTCCCGGTGCTCGTGCGTGGCGCCCTCAGATCTGTGCGGTGTATAACGCACCACGTTGTCTCGTGCTGATATCAAACTCGCCTCGTCCTTTGGCACTGTGGGTTAAACGTTCAGAAACCTGTCGTAACCAAGTTGATGTTTTTTAAATTCGTAGTGTTGCGTGACGTCGAGCTGAACCTGTCTCTCACACAGCAGACGGGCGGGCGGCGCCGGGGGGAACCCTTCACGACTCACCTTTAATCATCCTGAAAATAAAAAGCTTAACAAATAAAGAAATAAAATATTTAAATAGGACACTGTGTTTTCAGCGCCGACCGTATCGATGCTGTCGTCATGACAACCCTACATTCTTTGTCCTTTGCACCAAAGTCTCGATCCAGCATTCACGATATTCTTACGATGGTGTGTGTGTATCGTTACGTGTGTATTTGTCCGTGTACGGTCTCAATATAAACAAACTGTAACCTGCGGAGGACGAAGTGTGTGATGGACTTGACTGCTGAGCGGGACCTATCCCGGCTGCTTTTCCCATCGGATCTGGATGGCGCTCCGACCAACAAGGATGCAGACGAAGCAGCTTTTCAGTGCTCCTCTGTACACAGGGTGTCCCGGTGTCCACGGTGTCCGTGATGAGGACCCCTTCAGCACGTCTTCCTCCCGTCGCTCGACCCGTGAAAGGACCGACGGTGCCATGTTTTCGGCAGGTGCTTTTTCATAGAGACTAAACGGAACGAGTGGAGTCAGAGGAGGCGACCTGCATGTCTCTGAAAGGCCTCCTCTTTGTCTCTGGATGTCCCCCGTCCCCGTCCCCCGAACTCCGACACTGTACAGTACTAACTTGCCACAGAAGAGTATATTTGTAGAACTCGTGTATATAAACTCCAAAGTGAACAGAGGACCAAAACCCGCCTGCTGAGGTCTCCGATGTTCTGCATGGTTTAAACATGAGACCCAACTCCACCACCACCCCGACAATAAAGCCTCCATCAGTCAGCCCTGCGGCTCCACGTGTGTCTCTGCTTTATGTCCTGAACGCAACACTCAGGGGCCAGATTTCTGTTCCTAAATAATTTATAAACTCTGCATAAAGCACCTGTTTCAACTCTCACTGTTCAGTCCATCAGATCCACCACCTTAAACATGGGGTCTGTAGTTCTGCAGTTCCTCATTCTGTAGTCCATCCGCTACTCTACAGACTCTGTTAGTCTCCTTTACACAGTTCTCTGATGATCAGGACCATGGACAGAGTAGGTATTATTAGGGTGGTGGATGATGCTCAGTACTGCAGTGACCCCGACGTGGTGGTGCAGGTGTGTTTTCAATTTTGAATGTCTAAATCAATACTTTAATTTTTTTAATTAGAAGTAGAGGGTAGATGCCGGTGAGTAATGTATCTGGGTTGGACGGTAGCCAGCGTTTGGCAGACGCAGTCTCATGAATTTATTGGAGGTACTGTGTCTGCGTTGCCTGGGAATTGAACCCAACCTGCGGTGAGGTGAGAGCTGGGCCACAGGTTGGGAGGTTGGGTACCGATGTTGGATGAACGTCACCGGTTCATTCTGAAGTTACAATATTTTGAAACATTTTAAAAAATCGAAACGGGGCCTTCCCCAAATCTTACTTTAATCAACAGTGGAACGGGTTCTGGGATGTTTCAGCAGGAGGTGACGTGTGGAGGACCCCGGGCTCCGGCTCTGAGCGGCATTCTGTGTATAACTGATCTGCTCTGATCTGCAGTCCTGGCACTGTCAGCCCTGCCAGTCCTAAAATAACCCCATCTGCCCGGAATCTACCCCCACCGTCTGCACCGCACACGCTCACTGCTCCCACACAGGCAACAGAACAACGGCGGCGCGGAAGCCCTGCGCACCTTCATGAACAACGTTGTCAGGTCTCCTGTGGAGCTTTAAGGTTCTGCTGACGATGTCCTTCAGATCTGCAGGGTCCCGGACGGACCGGCGTTGGGAGAGGAAGGAGATCGATTTCACCTCCCCGGGTTCAGCTGTGATGGAGGTGGAGCAGCTTCTGTTCGCTGGGAGAGCCATCAACAGTCCTGCTAATGAAGTCTGGACCAGGCTGTTTATAGGGGACATGTGAGTTCAGCATTGTGTCTCGGGGGTGTGTGTGTGTGTGTGGGGGGGGGTTCTGTGTAAGAACCCTCGTCTGAGAAATCGATGACTTTAAAGAACTTTGGTGACTTTAAACTTTTAATATTTAAAGACGATTTAAAATCACAAACAATATTCTGTTTGATTTTGTGTGCGATCTTAATGTAGACTTTAATACTGAGGCCACACCTCCTCATTAAGATGTCATGAGGCCACACCTCCTCATTAAGACGTCATGAGACCACACCTCCTTATTAAGATGTCATGAGGCCACACCTCCTTGTTAAGACATCATGAGGCCACACCTCATTAAGAGATGATGAGGCCACACCTCCTCGCTAAGACATCATTAGGCCACACCTCCTCATTAAGACATCATGAGACCACATCTCCTTAAGACGTCATGAGGCCACACCTCCTCATGAAGACATCATAAGGCCACACCTCCTCATTAAGACGTCATGAGGCCACACCTCCTCGTTAAGACATCATCAGGCCACACCTCCTGCACTTAAACGAATCCTGAGGTTTATGTTAACGGTGCATTCAGTGACACGAACAGGTGAACTGAACAGACCACGCCCACTTCCACACCTGAGTTCTGTGTTCTGATGAGGCCGACTTTGTTTCGCAGGGATTTCGCTGAGAACCGAGCCGAACTCCGCAGGCAGGGCTTCACTCACGTCCTTAACTGCGCCCACAGCTCCAGACGCGGTGATGACTTTTACTCTGGCACGGGAATCACCTATCTGGGCATCGAGGCCCACGACTCGCCCGCCTACGACATGAGCATCAATTTCAGCTCAGGAGCAGAGTTCATACACAAAGCCCTCAGTGCAGGAGGTGAGCAGGTCATGAGGCTGCTGGGAACCGGGTTACAGTGGGGCCTCCAGCTGACCTTTATTCTCTGCAGGTAAAATTCTGGTGCACTGCCACGTTGGGGTGAGCCGCTCGGCCACCATTGTACTGGCATACCTGATGCTGAAGCACAATATGACCCTGGTGGAGGCTATTAATAAGGTGAAGGAGGGGCGGGGGATCATCCCGAACCGGGGCTTCCTCCGACAGCTTATCGACCTGCACATCCAGCTGCACGGCTACAGATCCTGAACCTGCCACCTCCCCAGATCTGAGATTCTGAGACATAAACATAATACAGCTCGAAATGTGGACACATCACACCTGTATGAGGACCTTCTCCCTTCTGATGTCTCACTTAGTGTTTTATTTTTCCCCCATGTTCTGACAACGCATGCTAAAACAGGAAAACCCCTTCCCTAAACTGTTACCCTTAAACACGGGTAAACCTGCATGTGGCCAGTGCTGTGTATGAGTTTATTGTTTATTATTTTAGGTGTTTTTTTTATTATTTTAATCTAAATAAACTATTTTTTGGGTGAATTTTAATGATAATTTAAAGAAAAATCATTTTGGCTGAAGGAGATGAAATAATTAAAGGATTTTTAATTTGTTATTACATTAAATCATTTTAATTAAAAGCCATTAATGGTTTTCTTTCTTTTAATCTGTAATTTATTCGTTGATTTATTTTACTTCTGAACTTGGATTTTCGTTAAAACCTCTAATTGCCCCTAAGCATAAAACGCATCTTTAAGTGTTCTTGCACAGTATAACCACTAGAGGGCGCCAAAGTTACGGCTTTTAACAAAACGCGTCAATATGTAAACCGCCCCCCCACACACACACGTCGTTACCTAGCAACAGGAAGAAAACAAGGACTGCGTCGGACTTCCGTTTACACATAAGATCAGGTAAGAAAACCTCTGATTTACTCTGATATTTAAATAAATCACCGTTTTAATTATTTAATACATTAAACATTAATAAGACTCTTTATTCTAAATGTTAACATAAAACAATCCCTCAATTTAATAATGAATTTAATAATGAATTACACACTGATGGAAACATGAACGACATTAAACATCTGATTTGCAGCTTCAAAAAGGAAAAAGGTAAGAAACTTTACTTTTTGAAACAAAAATGTTTTGGGTTATCTGTGTGAAATATAAAGACTCTTTACTGTCTTTTGTTGAGCAGCTAATTCATTCATTCATTCATTATCTCCCGCTTATCCTCTATTAGGGTCGCGGTGGGGTTCCCCATGCCCATCCAGGGGAGAACGTCTCGGGCGCTGGGCAGATACACCCAGGACAGGGCGCCAATCCATCGCTGGCTAATTTATTCATTTAGTAATTTTTCTGTTTGTAAATTGCTCTGTCTAGAAACTATAAGATATTTAAGTTTTTCATTCATTCATTCATTCATTATCTTCCACTTTATCCTCTATTAGGATTGCGGGGGGTCCATCCAGGGGAGAACGGGCAGATACACCCAGGACAGGGCGCCAATCTATCGCAGGGCACACACTCACACACACACTATTATAGAACTCAATTGACTTGATTCATGTTTTTGGACTGTGGGAGGAAACCGGAAAACCTGGAGGAAACCCACGGGGAGAACATGGAAACTCCAACCAGATGGGGATTCGAACCGGGAATCCCTAGCGCTGAGAGGCGAACATGCTAACCACTAAGCCACCGTGCCGCCCTAGTTTAAGTTTTTATTCTTTTAATTTTGTTAATAATTTTTTTTTTTAGTAGTATTTATTTAACTATTATATGTTGAATGTCTTCATCTGTAAAGAGAACACAAAAATCACCATGCCCATCCAGGGGAGAACGTTTTGTGCGCTGGGCAGATACACCCAGGACAGGGTGCCAATCTATCGCTGGGCACTCACACAGACACGCTCTAATATGGGGCAATTTTGTGCATTCAATTTACCTTGATCCATGTTTTTGGACTGTGGGAGGAAACCAGAGAAATCCACACAGACACAGGGAGAACATGGAAACTTTGGATTCAAACATGGATCTCCATTGCTGACAGGAGAACGAGCCAACCACTAAGCCACCGTGCCGCCCGTGTTTCCAACTGTTCTGTAAGAAATGCAGAATAAAACAATAATGTTGTGGGAGAGAAAAAAAGTTTTAAAAAATCACCCAAAATAGGTCAGAACCTTAAAAAAACGATTTTCTCGGTTTTATAATTTCTCGACTGTCCACAGAGTATAATGCAACGTTCTCCACAACTTTGGAATGTTGAGAGTGGTAGTTGTCATAGAGATAAAACTAAAGGACCATCACTTAGAACATCAGGTGTTCAGACGAAGCTCAGGTTGAGTTACAGAACGCACCCCGAAATATAACTAACTAACTTACAGAAATATGACCAAAGTACCTTAACTACTCAGAAACTGCTTCACGTATCAAACTGATGTCAGATACACTGATCACAACATTTACTGAAGAGCCGATGGTCTAACACACAATGAGCTCTATATAATTCAGTCTGAATAACGAGCATTTTGATAAAAACACCTCTGTATATAATAAAGTAATTCCACAATCATAATATCTACATTTAATATTTACTTTAATCAGAGACGGTGGATAAACTCTTAGATGAGTTAGGACCGTCCCCTTTGTTAGTGTCCTCCCCTGTAGGTCAGCATGAGTTAACATTCATTACTTAATGTAATGAATGTTATTTATTTTAATTTTATTTCTAACACTGTAGAAACTGTAGGTTATTATTTTGCACCTGTTTCATTATCGCCCCCTGCAGGAGGGAAATGACTAAGCCTCCTGAAAGTGGTTTTTTTTCAGGTTGGTGTTAAATGTCTTAATTTGATTTTGGGAGTAATGCACATAATTAAACACACAGTTTTTCTCTCTGACGATCTGACAAGCGTCCTGTATTTTTGCAGTGGACTGTGCTTCTCGCTCTCCTGTCTCTTCCTCCATCTCTGTGCTGTGTGTAATTTATTTTTTATTTTTAACATTTTCTTTAATATTTTCATTTCTATTTATTACAACAGTACATTCATTCATTCACTATCTTCCGCTTTACCCTCTATTAGGGGGGGGGGGGTTCCCCATGCCCATCCAGGGGAGAACGTCTCGGGCGCTGGGCAGATAGACCCAGGACAGGATGCCAATCCATCGCTGGGCACACACTTACTCACACAGACACGCTCTATATGGGGCAATTTGGAGAACTCGATTGACCTTGATCCATGTTTTTGGACTGTGGGAGGAAACCGGAAAACCCGGAGGAAACCCACGTGGACACGGGGAGAACATGGAAACTCCACCCAGATGGGGATTCGAACCGGGAATCCCTAGAGCTGAGAGGAGAACATGCTAAAGCACTAAGCCACCGTGCCGCCACAACGGTACATTTTCACATTATAAAGATCCAAAGCAACAGTGGCAAGAAAAAAACTTACATTGTTTTTTAAGGAAGACACACTTTGAGGAGCGAGGCTCGGTGGGGGACTTGGTTTAAAATAAAGGAACTTTTATGGTTCTTGTTGTTTAAACTGTGTTCTCCGCTGTTTAGCGTGAGGTTCTGTAATAAACTTTTTCATCCGTGTAAACAGATTCTGCGTGGGTTTCCACAGGGTTATTCTGCTAACCTTTGCACCCCCTGGTGTTCCTGCAGGGGACCGATGGCCGGGACGCGGATCTCAGATCAGTTGCCGCCGCTGATCGACCCTCGGCGGGCCACGCTGGCTTTTGGTCGCCGGGCCCTGCCTCGGCTCGCGAGGGAGCTGTGTGCAGAGGAGCGCTGCATCCAGCAGGCGGCGCTGTTCTCACTCTGCGACCTGCTGCACGATCCCGAGCGGGTTTACGAGACATTACATTGCGGTGCGAAGAGTTCACGCATTCATACACACACACACACACACACACACACAGACACACACACACTGTGACGCATTTAACAACGAGACACACGGAAATTACGGACCCCGATAAAATACCCTGTTATTTTAAAGTTATCATTTAAATTTTACTTTTAAAGAAGGAGATTTTTTTAAAATACAAAAATACAGTATAGATGTGTGAAATATATAAATATACAATGAATATATATATATATAATTATATAGGTATAAATATAATATAGAATATTTTAACTATAAATATATAACTATAAATATAATATATAAATATATAATATATAAATATATGTATATACAGTATGTAAAATTCCAAGTATGTAAATTTAGGAATATATATACACACACTATATATATAAAAAGTATTATAAAATAGATGTAAATTTAGAATATAAAATATAAATATAGCAGCAATTTATAATGTGTATAACGGTACATGTGAGATCATGCACAGAAATGATCCTGAAAGGCTCATGATATTCTGAAGTATTAATTAATTTCTCTTATTAACACTAGATAATTGGATGGGTGTCTGATTCTAGGTTGTATGGAGAGATTAAAGATGTTACTGAGAGACGAAGATGATCTGATCAGAAGCAAAACCACCGAGGCTCTTTATCTGCTGGCGTCTCACAGCGTGGGCAGGTGGGTGTTTACACAGCAGCTGTGATTCAGAATTAAACTTGAATTTATGTGTTGGGTTTAGTTTTGGCCATGTAGTGTTCATGTTACCATAGCAACCACTCAGTATGGAGGTTGGTGTGGAGGTTAAAGTGATGCATACTGCTGGTGTGACCTGATGTAACGGTGATTACAGAGAGGCCTTGCTGAACTGGGATGTTCCAGGATCTCTCACCGAGCTCCTCGACGACCCTCTGGACATCTGCCGTAAGAACCTGCACCAGACGCTGATGATCCTGGCTCAGTTTCATGCAGGTCTTTATTTCTCTGACACTAGGTTGAGTGTATGTCTCTCAGAACTTAAACACACACTCATATGCTGTGGATTTGTTCATAGGCGTGGCACATATGATGTCTATTGGACTGATACCGCGACTTGTCCTGAAGATTCCAGTGGAGCTTGTTGAGGTCAGGGAGCTGGTCATCTCAACGTTGACCTCCTGTACGAGAGTGAATCCTATCCCTGCTCTCAACAGCAATGCCGTGTCCATCCTGAAAGAGCAGCTGAGGCACACATCCACCCTCATCCGCCGGGCAGCCACATCGGCCTTGATGGCCATCAGGTCAGCTGCCGCTTTTACATCCCGTACAGTTTATATTCAGCCGTCTGCAAACATTTAAACACATCTGTTTGTTAAATGTCCAAGTGTCCGAACGTTAACACACCTGTAATCACACAGAAACCTGTGGCTACACTGCTGACAATACTTTTCGAAATACTTTGCTGCCCTCTAGTGGCTTGTATGTGTATAATGTTAACTATCTCTTTCTCTCTCTCTCTCTCTCTCTCTCACACACACACACACATACACACACAGTGTTCCAGTGGAGGGGAAGTTGAGGGTGTGTGAGGAGGATGTTATCCCTGATTTAGTGGCCCTGCTCTCGGATGATGATCCAGACGTCAGAGCGAACGCTGCAGGTGTCATCATGTACACCACCGTCATCACTCAAGGTCTCAGATCTTTAAATAAAAACCTTTAAAATCATAATAACTAAATGAAAACTATAAGACAATGATGCCATCTAGAGATTCATTGCATGAATAAATATAATTAAATCAAACAGGTATTTAAAAAGGTATTTATACCGAAACACGTCTGTCTCCATCCACAGGAAAGTTCCAGGCGCTGGAGGCCGACGCCATTCCTCCTCTGCTGTGTTTGGTGCAGGGTGAGGATGTGACCTCTTGTGCCAATGCCCTGCGCGCCATCACCTGCCTGGCAGAGGCACCGCGTGGCCGGCAGAAACTACTCGAGTGTGTGCCACAGCTGGAGACGTGCCTGGGCCACCCGTCCTCAATCATTCAGAGAGCCACAGCCACCGCCATCCAGGTCATCTGCTGGAAACCCTGACCTCCAGAGGGATGAGCTACATCATGTACCAATGAAACACCACAGCTGATTAGACTGGATGTTCTGGGGTACTAGGGTCATGCTGGGGGGGGGGGTCTCCATGCCCATCCATCCAGGAGAGGGCGCCAATCTATCGCTGGACACACACACTCTCAAAAACACACACTGTATGGGGCAATTTAGAGCATTCAACTTGCCTTGAAACCATGTCTCCGGACTGTGTGAGGAAACCAGAGAACGCAGAGGAAACCCATGCGGACATGGTAGGAACATGTAAACTCCACCCAGATCGGGATTCAAACCTGAATCCCCCAGTGCTGAGAGGAGAACATGCTAAACCACTAACCCGCCATGCCGCGCTAGACTGGATGTTGTGACACAATATCATATGTTAAAACACAGTATATTTCTATTCATATTAATTAATTTATATATTAATAAACACAAAATATTTGTGATGTAATCAGTCAGGATGCCGTCTTCTTTATGTTTTTACAAAAATGTTTCCAAAATGTAATAGTCAGCCTTAAAACTAATGAAAACTAATTAAACCCGAACATTAGTCAGTAAATAAATGTCGAAATGATCGATTCTTTATTATTATTTTTTATTATGAACCTGGATGAACACACCAATCAGAAGCAGTGACGTGTGTTTTTTTATTTCATTTTAAACGTTCCTTTGTTTATTATAACGCACTTTATTTGAATCGTTAGTTGGTTATATAACACACACACACACACACACACACACACACACACACACACGAAGGTAGCGGTCCGACACGTCACGGCTTGGTGAGCATAGCCCCGCCCCCTCGCGCGCGCATGGCTCGGAGCCGCGCGGACCACTTGCGGCTGCACGCGCCGGGTTCGCGTTATCTGTCCGCGCGCAGCAGCAGCAGCAGCAGCAGCGGTATCTCGCGCTCCCTCTGACGTCACGGCCGCGCGCGCATAAAAAGCCGCCGGCTTTCTGTCCGTGTTCTGGGATTAAAAGGCGGGAGTGACGTCATCCGGACCGCGGCGCGTCATCCTTCACTGCGGGGACCACGGCTTCAGGTGAGCGGCCAAGAACTCCGATCAGACCCGCGGTGCAGCGGGGGCCACGTCCCAAACCGCCCAACACTCGGCTTTATTAGAGCGTCCGTCCCTAAATACACCGTAAATCCGTGGACACTACTAAGTACAGTGTAATGCGATTTGGGACGGTGCCCGTTTTCATCCCACAGGCTGCGGTTGTCAGGCAACGAGCGCCCGCTTCCCAAAATAGCTGCACAGCGACTTTTGCGAGGTGTTATTATTACATCTATCATGTTTTACTCCTTAACCTCATGACAGTTCGATTAAAAATCGATTAAATTGATCAATATCGGTTTATTCAGCGTGACTGTCACGTTTATGTTCCATGAGATTGTAACGTAAACGTCATTAAACTGATAGCTCAGGGAACTGAACATGCCACCTCCTGAGTGATGTACAGGTCAATCCTGAGCTTCATGTGTAAAATCGTGACTTTAAAGAGTCTGCGGGGCAGAAACAAACAGCACCTTCATAACAGGTGACGTTTCATAAAGGTTTCTCAGTCGGAGAGAATATTTAATTATATATATTTAATATTCATCATAGGCTGCAGGTGGCTTAGTGGTTAGCACGTTCTCCTCTCAGCGCTAGGGATTCCCGGATCTGGGTGGAGTTTCCATGTTCTCCCCATGTCTGCGTGTCTCCTAATAGAGGATAAGCGGGAGATAATGAATGAATGAATAATATTCATCATACAGAGGACATGAGGTCGAGGTCTCCATCCTTTCTCCATCTCACACTGAACACTATGTTCACATCAGGACAGTCTTTACTTTCCCTGAACACTGACTCTGTGAATGAGATCTGTGCTCAGAATGTTGGTCCTGTGTACGGACGCCACTCCTAAATACAGGTTTAAGTTTCTGTAATTAACACATCCTCTATAAACCATTAAATATGGCATTTTCTTCAAATCTTTTTTTTTATTTGTCTGCTGAAACAATTTCAAAATAGTTTCAATATGTTTGTCGAATTTAACTTCCTGAATAAGTAAATTATAAAAGATGAAATCCTTCAATCCATTATCTTCCGCTTTATCCTATATCAGGGTTGCGGGGGGGGGGGGGGCCCCCCCCCCCCCCCCCCCCCCCCCCCCCCCCCCCCCCCCCCCCCCCCCCCCCCCCCCCCCCCCCCCCCCCCCCCCCCCCCCCCCCCCCCCCCCCCCCCCATTCGAAGCGGGAATCCCTAGTGCTGAGAGGAGAACATGCTAAACCACTAAGCCCATAAAAGATGAAATGAATGGTGAATTTTTATATCAACCATTTAAATCCCAGGACCACTGATGTTAACATTGTGGGTTCTTGAGCAAGACCCTAAACCCTCACTGCTCCAGCGATGCTGTGGCCGACCCTGTGATTGCTTCGTAAGTCACCGTGGATAACAGCGTCTGCTAAATGACCAAATGTAAATGTAATGTCATGGTTTTAGGATTTTATGCCGTCGGTCACTTTTTATTTTAAGCTACCGGTTTCTAAAATCCATCTATCAACTCTCCATCCCTTGAGATCTACCAAACCTGGAGGGTGGAGACTTCATCTTCTTCTCACTCACATCACCTTTACAAACTGTTATGATGAAACATCCAGGAACCCTGCCATCGCTTCGATATGAATGAGTTTACATGGTTAACACCATGTTAACGCCTCCTTTGAAAACATGGCTGGCTCGGCCCCTAATCGTGCTCATGTGGAAGGAACAGATCCGGATGCTTTATAGATGACAGGAGAAAGTTTTTGGTCCTGATCTGAAAGCACTGAAGCCAGGGGGAAATGAGGGAGAAATGAGGGAGAAATCAGGGAGAAAATAGGGAGAAATCAGGGAGAAACCAGAGAGAAACCAGCGAGAAGTCTGGATGCAGGTTTCAGGAGCCTGAGCGCTGAGTGGGCAGAGAAATGATGAAAGAACGCTGCACTCCTGCGAGCTGAACACACGAACATAAATAACAGCCGCGGATCTGCACTCCTCCAGAGGTTCAGATTTAACCCGAATCTGCTGCATCCTCTGCAGACACTCGGCATGTTTAAACAGTGTGGATGGAGGGGGGTGGAGGATGGAAGGGGAATGAACTCTGATGTCATAATGAATCTGACTCCTGGTGAGATGATGAAACAAGTCCTTCTGAAATTCACGCAATCTGTTACAGTTCGGGCAGCACAGTGGCTTAGTGGTTTAGCATGTTCTCCTCTCAGCGCTAGGGATTCCCGGTTTGAATCCCTATCTGCGTGGAGGTTCCATGTTCTCCCCGTGTTTGCGTGGGTTTCCTCCGGGTTCTCCGGTTTCCTCCCACAGTCTAACAACATGGATCAAGTCCATTGAGTTCTCCAAATTGCCCCATAGAGTGTGTATATGCGCGTGTCTGTGTGTGTGTGCCCAGTGATAGATTGGCGCCCTGTCCTGGGTGTATCTGCCCAGCGCCCGAAACCTTCTCCCCTGGATGGGCATGGGGAACCCCCCCCCCCCCATGACCCTAATAGAGGATAAAGCGGGAGATAATAAATGAATGAATGTTACAGTTAGAACAAAGACACCGGCTTCTCCGGATGAAGATGGAGATCAGATGGATTGATTGATGACTGGCTCTCAGACGGGTTCATCAGCTGAGGTTTCGGATTTCTCTCGTTTTCACAGTCTTGCGAAAATCCTGACGCCTTGCAGAGTGTCGTCACATCGGCGCCGTTCACTGGCACGTTGACGCGCCACCCACCCGGCATATTCTGCCACTTCCACAGAGTTGCTGGTTCATCACCACAACGATCAGGAACCGAACCATGGTTTGAAGGATGATTTTGGGGACGGCTCTTTATTTTTCATGCACAAAGCCAAAGGTCCATAACGACATGACTGAATGAGTTCGGTGTGGAGGAACCTTTGAACCCAACCCCACCAACAGCTTTGGGAAAAACTAGGATGCTGACAGCAAGCCAGGTCCTTCATTAGTCCATAAGTTGTTGGCATCCATCTATACTTTTTATCAGGGTCGTGGGGGGTTTCCCATGCCCATCCAGTGGAGAACGTTTCGGGCGCTGGGCAGATACACCCAGGACAGGGCGCCAATCTATCGCCGGGCACACACTCACTCACACATACACACTCTATATGGGGCAATTTGGAGAACTCAATTGACTTGATCCATGTTTTTGGACTGTTGGAGGAAACCGGAGAACCTGGAGGAAACCCACGCAGACACGGGGAGAACATGGAAACTCCACCCAGATGGGGATTCGAACCGGGAATCCCTAATGCTGAGAGGAGAACATGCTAAACCACTAAGCCACCGTGCCGCCCAGATGTAATATTTGATGTGATAAAAACATAAATATCATAAAGATGACTCCAGTGGTCCATGCCTCAAAGCAATTATGTCCTAAACGTGTTTTTGGACATGACTCGGTCCTTTTTATGTGGGGTTTGCATGTTCTCCTCATGTTTGTGTGGGTGCAGTTTCCACCCACGGGTCACGAACACAACAGGAGCTGATTTGAAAAACCAAAGTGTCTCTTATGTTTACCACCTCCTCCATCATTCCAAAACTTTTCCAATCACCTCCCACCTGAGACTCTAAACCTTGAGAAACGATGATGTTCGATGCACTCAACAATGTACCTGCTTTACATAACATTTATATAATAACTATTTATATGTAATTTACTATTTATATATAATCTGTTTAATGAGGTTTGTGGAGCCACCCTGGTCTTCATGGTTCAGATTGATTAGTAAATTGATGGGTAGTTAAAGGGATGGATGAGTTAATGGATGAGTTATTGATCAGGAGGTCGAGTGAGGTGAGGTGAGTAATGCTGCCCCTCAGTATTTGCGCTGCCCGGTGTTTGAGGTCATTGAGGTTGTAATAAGTTGGGTGGTTGATGATGTGAGATGGGATTATCAGAGCAGATGGAGGTTTATTTTAAAGGTCTGTAGTAAATGTACAGTAGATGTCCAGGATGATGAAGTCTGTGTGTTTGGCCATCTGGTCACTTTGTGACGACCGTCTGCTCCGCTGATTCATCATCATCAGCTCGGTGTTGCTTATTAACGAAGCACTATGTAAACGAGCGACCCTCAAACCACCAACACTAACAAAACACAAGGTTCAAGGTGTTTTAGGGAAACGTTTGGTCAAAGCAAATTTTTTTTATAAACGATTGGATGGGATAGGTCACAAAAAACATTTAAATAAACACACTTACACTTTTATTCACATTTAATTCAGCGAATTAAACTTTTATTCACTAAATGATGAAAAGTCTCCACGTTACACCGACAGGAACCTTTATAAAGGTTAATGGTTGGCATGTTCTCCTCTCAGCACTGGGGATCCATGTTCGAATCCTAATTTGAAGTGTGCATGTTCTCCCTGTGTCCACATGGGTTTCCTCCATGTTCTCCGGTTTCCTCCCACAGTCCAAAAACATGGATAAATTGCCCCATATAGGTTTTGTGTGTGTGTCTGTGTGAGTGAGTGACCAGTGATAGATTGGCACCCTGTCCTGGGTGTATTTGCCCTGACCCATGTAGAGGGTAATAAATGAATGGATACATTTTAAGTTGTTTTTAATTGAATACATTCATTTGTGTTACATTAGAGGAATGTCATGACATCACGATGTGTAAATCACGTTCACAGTCCATTTTCTGAATCACTTTGTCCAGTGAGCAGTGTTGAGGGATTTATTGTGAACACTGCTTGCTGTAAGTGTTTTTGGCGCATTAAAGCCGTCAGGGTTTTCAGAGGCGCTCTGATTGGCTGTAACTCAGTCTTTGTTGTCCTGCTTTCAGTGTTGAGCACGAAGCATGACCCGTTTTAAATCTCTGCCCTAAAGACCCCCATTCACCATATCACTGAGGACCACCAAGAAGCATCGGGTTGCCATGACGCTGACCTACAGCTCTGGCTCCTCGTGTAAACGATACCTGCTATCTGCCTAACGATGCCTGAGAGGCCCGAGTTAACGACCCGGTCCCAATTCAGGCTCTGATTTACAAGAGCTGCCGTCTCAGAGCAGGTTACCGTGGTTTGATGAATGTGAAGTTTCTCTGCGATACATCACACACACACACACACACACACACACACACACACACACACACACACACACACACTCACAGAGTTTGGGTTCGAGAGAAGTCTCTTCAGTAGAGTAGTTCTTACAGATCTGTTTCAGATTTAGTATTAACAGGATGTGAACCATGCTCTCTTCTGATTGGTTTGTTCCTTGACTTTTGTATAGTCTGTAACTTAGCAACCAAGTTTTCTACATATTAATATTCCTGAAGGATCCATGTCAACTGCATTTCTAAGGGCTTTAGTCTGAATGCAGATCTAAAGGTAAATCTCATCGTCGTGGTTTCCGTGTCACCCCCCCTGCAGTCTGGGATGTGTAATTTAATACGACCGTAAAGATGAGATGGTGAGGTGTTCACATACTTTTGAGTATTTAGTATTTTATATCCACGGTGGCTTAGTGTTTGGCATGTTCTCCTCTCAGCACTAGAGATTCCTGGTTTGAATCCCCATCTGGGTGGAGTTTGTATGTTCTCCCCGTGTCTGCGTGGGTTTCCTCCGGGTTCTCCGGTTTCCTCCCACAGTCCAAAAACATGGATCAAGTCAATTGAGTTCTCCAAATTGCCCCCTATAGAGTGTGTCTGTGTGAGTGAGTTTGTGTGTGCCCAGTGATAGATTGGCGTCCTGTCCTGGGTGGAACTGCCCAGCGCCTGAAACGTTCTCCCCTGAATGGGCATGGGGAACACCCCCCCCCCTCTCGCCACCCTAATAGAGGATAAAGCAAAAGATAAAGAATGAATGAAAATTCATTTTTAACACAGTGGGATGGATGTTAAAGCCAAAGGGAAATGCGTGATGTTGGCTCTCGGAGGTGTTTATATGAGTTCTATGTGATTGGATGGGAACACTGCGCCTGCTCTGCTCTGTCTGCGCCACGAAAAGATGAAAGCTCGAGCCGACGGAGCTGAGTCCATCCGCTGCAGCGGCTCGCTCGTGTTCTCGGGTCAGAACAGAACAGAGGCCTCATTTGTTCCGTCCTGACTTTTGACCTCCGAGAAAATTTCACGGCGGCTTATAGAGGCATTTTAATTAAAGTGAAAGCGATACGGCTTCAGGAAGGAGGCGAGCGGAAGAAAGGAGAGAGAGAGGGCAGCCATACTGGTGTTGATTAAATAATCCAGTGTGGAATCTGAAGAGTGGACCGGGCCGATCGATTCAGGAATGAGAAGAGGAAGGAGAGGGTTTAAACGGAGATGGAGAGATCACAGGCTGATGAGAGGATGCAGCCAGGCAGACCTTCAGTCGTCTGTAATTAGCTTTAAAGAGATGGAGGAAACAGATGGATGTGTGATGGATAAACGCATGAATAAAGGACTGGTGTTTTATGGTGTAAAATAATGTATTGTTTATCATGCATAACACACCCATGCTGTTGGTGTGTTATTGTTAATGATGTCACGGCTTGACAAATGACCCAACCAATCAGATTTAAGGAGCAGAACTATGTGTTTTATTAAATGTTATATTAATATATAATCAATATATATATATATATATATATTCATTCATTCATTATCTTCCGCTTTATCCTATATTAGGGTCGCGGGGGGGTTCCCCATGCCCATCCAGGGGAGAACGTTTCGGGAGCTGGGCAGATTCACCCAGGACAGGACGCCAACCTATCGCTGGGCACACACTCACTCACACACACACACTCTATATGGGGCAATTTGGAGAACTCAATTGACTTGATCCATGTTTTTGAACTGTGGGAGGACACCGGAGAACCCGGAGGAAACCCACGCGGACACGGGGAGGACATTCAAACTCCATCCAGATGGGGATTTGAACCGGGAATCCCTAGTGCTGAGAGGAGAACATGCTAAACCACTAAGCCACCGTGCCGCCCCGAAATAAATATATATATATATATATATATATATATATATAATATATTTATAGGGTTTTATCAGATTTATCGGTCATTGTTAATATTCTTATCTTATTATTTAGTGGATGAATGAATCCTGATGGAGGTTACCAATCTCTCACGGTCTGCAGGATAATGGAGTAAAAAGCATGGGCCTTAACTTTGGTCTGACATGAATACACACTGTACATGAGTGTTTTAAAGAGGTGTGTGTATGTGTGTGTGTGTGTGTGTGTGTGTGTGTGTGTGTGTGTGTGTGTGTGTGTGCGTGTGTGTTTGTGCGTGAGTGCGTCTGAGGCGCCCGTGTTCCAGCTCTTATCTTGGTCAGCAGCTTGCTGGTGCTCTGGGCTGAGAGCGAGGCAGCGAGGCCATCAGCAGGTCAGACGTTCAGATGAAGGTGGAGCTGCGGGGTCCGGGCGTCTCTCTCTCTGGGTGGGGACCCGACCTCCTGATGTTTACACCAAACTTTCTAGAATTTCTTAGGAACTATGTGTTTGTGCAGAACCTTTTATTGATTCATAATGGTTCTGTAATGAGAACCAACAGGGTCTCCCACGATCCGTCTGTTTATTCTGTATTTAATCTGCTACATTCATCTGATTATAGTTTTTTTAAATAGTTTGTTTATTGACTTTCAGGCATAACATCACACATTTACTTTATACATTATTATAAAGACATACACAACATAACAAGAGAAATAAGTTAAAATTAATAAAGAAAAGAAAAAAAACTATAAACATAAAATAAAAAAAAAAAAAATATATATATATATATATATATATATATATGGCGGCACGGTAGCTTAGTGGTTAGCACGTTCGCCTCTCAGCGCTAGGGATTCCCGGTTCGAATCCCCATCTGGGTGGAGTTTCCATGTTCTCCCCGTGTCTGCGTGGGTTTCCTCCGGGTTGTCCGGTTTCCTCCCACAGTCCAAAAACATGGATCAAGTTAATTAAATTCTCAACATTGCCCCCTATATAGTGTGTCTGTGTGAGTGAGTGTGTGCCCAGCGATGGATTGGCGCCCTGTCCTGGGTCTATCTGCCCAGCGCCCGAGACGTTCTCCCCTGGATGGGCATGGGGAACCCCACCACGACCCTAATAGAGGATAAGCGGGAGATAATAAATGAATATATATATATATATATATAAATAAGACGCAGTGATTAACAAAACAGCATTTTACAACAGCATTACAATATTTACTAATTATCCAAAAACTTTTTAGTTCAGACTCTTTAGAAAAAAAAATATAAAATTTTTCCCAGATCTTCCAAATTTGACTCGTTTTTTAATGCCGTACACTCAGAAAGCCATTTTAGCCACTGACCCACTGTTGATGGTTTCATATTTTTCCCTGTAGTTGATCAGTTTTAACGTTTTTTTTTGGTGGAGCCCCCTGCTGTCAGCTGAGGAGATGAATGTAAATATATTTCTTTATTCTGGATCTTTTTTGGAACGCGTTTTGTTGGTTTGTGATCTGTTCCCTCGTTGTCGGGCGTTTTGGAATTGGTTTAGTGATGGAGGTTTCTGCACCAACTTCAGAATCAAAGAAACGGGAAACAACATCAAAGGGGAGAAACTGCACGCGGCTCTGTGTTCTGTTTCCACCAGGTGGATGGATCGCTTCCTCTGATTGGTCGGGTGGTTGATTAAATGTTAGCTAATGATGACGGTTGTGGAGTTGAGACCGGTGATGTGTATCACTGCTGACTGACGGGATAGTCTGAATTTCAGAGATTTAAAGCTCTTTCGTTTGTTCGCCTTCGTGCAAAATCCTCCCACACACTCACATGTATGTGGGCAGCGGAGCAGCGGTATTTCAAACCGTGTGTGTGTGTGTGTGTGTGTGTGTGTGTGTGTGTGTGTGTGTGTGTTGTAACCATAGTAAGGAAAGATGGATGGCTCTATAAATGTCAATCAGCTAAACTGTGAGAGCACTGAACGACCAACGTGTTTCTTATTAACATTAATCAGTCACACACACACACACACACACACACAGACACACACACACACACACACACACCATTACTGTCACCCGATAAATCTGTGTCATCTTCCATTCTGGGGCAATATAACAATAGTCAGACTCGATGCATTTAATCTGTGTGTGTGTGTGTGTGTGTGTGTGTTTGTATGTGTGTGTGTGTCTCAGGCACAGCTAGTGCCTCCATCTGTATTTAGTGTCTCTGAGGATTGTTGTTGCTTTGGTTTTGTTTGTTGAAACCTACCAATTTAAGAGCACCAGCTGCGCACACACACACACACACACACACACACACACACACAGAGCACATGCGCTCATAAAGCACATGAGTCTGAAACACACAGAAATGCCGTTTCATAGCAGACGAGTCTGATCACACTGCAGACGTTTATTCAGCATGGCTGCGTTTAAATCACACGGAATGAACTTTAACGTCGTGAACGAGTGAGCGAGGGTTCAAACCACACCCGGTCTGCAGGTGCACCGTCTGCGACCCCTCACACCCGCAGGAGCTCATTGAAAACAACTACACCCCCCTGCTCAGGTTTGCATGACCGTCCATCATAACATCCATCCATTATCTTCCGCTTTATCCTCTATTAGGGTCGCGGGTGGGGGGGGGGGGTTCTCATGTCCATCCAAGGGATAACGTTTCGGGCGCTGGGCAGATACACCCAGGACAGGGGGGCAATCTATCACTGGACACACACACAAACTCACACAGACACACTTTATATGGGGCAATTTGAAGAACTCATTTGACTTGTTGATCCATGTTTTTGGACTGTGGGAGGAAACCCGGAGAACCCGGAGGAAACCCACGTGGACATGGAAACTCCACCCAGATGGGGATTCAAACCGGGAATCTCTAGTGCTGAGAGGCGAACATGCTAAACCACTAAGCCACCATGCCACCCCCATCATAACATTAATAATTATAATCATTTAAGGGTGGCACGGTGACTCAGTGCTTTAGCATGTTCTCCTCTCAGCACTAGGGATTCCCGGTTCGAATCCTCACCCGGGTGGAGTTTCCATGTTCTCCCCGTGTCCACGTGGGTTTCCTCCGGGTTCTCCGGTTTCCTCCCACAGTCCAAAAACACGAATCAAAGTCAATTGAGTTCTCCAAATTGCCCCATATAGAGTGTGTGTGTGCCCAGTGCCTGAGACGTTCTCCCCTGGATGGACATGGGGAACCCCCCCCACCCCGCGACCCTAATAGAGGATAAAGCGGGAGATAATGAATGAATGAATGAAGTTTGAGATGTTTATGAACCCGTCCTTCTGGATGAGAGCAGGGATCTTTCCACACACTGTCCTGTAGGTGGAGACATTTTTCTGGGGGATGGGGAGGCGGATGTGTGTGCTTATGTATCTGCATACGTTAGCTGTATGCTGTAGGTTCGTCAGACTGATGTGCTGAGGGATCTGCCGTCCGGAGCAGAGGAACCTGACTGTGCATCTGCTTTGCCATGGAAACAGCGGCGGCGTTACATAACGTGCTGATGGAGGAGAAGCACAGCGATATTTATAACGTTCTCCATTTTTACTAACATCACATGGCCATGTGGGATGAGCAGCAAACACTCAGTGTGTGTGTGTGTGTGTGTGTGTGTGTGTGTGTGTGTGTGGTTCTGCAGGTATAAATGGTTGTGTGGGTGTAGGTCAGTGTGCATTCTGGTGTGGGGGGGGCAGCTGTGGGTAAGTGATTGGGCATTTGGGTGGTTGTATGTGAATGTAAGTATATGGGGGTTGTGTGTGTGTGTGTGTGTGTGTGTGTGTGTGTGTGTGTTGGGTTATTAGAGCTCATAAAGACACCGTTTTTAATCCGTGATTCTGATTTAAAGACTTTTATTGTGTAATTTCTCGCTGTTATACATCCTGATGTTCTGTACATATCCCATCATCCTCATCGGGTTACATCCTGTTTAAATCCCTGCTCCCCTCTATGGACCCTCGGGGCTGATAATATACCCCCCCATGTGATCTGTAAGTGCAGGGTCAGAGGTCAGACCCATAAATAATTTAGCTGGATGGATTGTAGATGCTGTGCGATCACATGACCGATCAATAAAACGCTGAGCCTGCAAGATTCACATCAGGATCTGTATCGGTGCACCACCACTAATGATTCAGGAGAATGATTCACCACTAAGGATTCGGGAGAATGATTCACCACTAAGGATTCAGGAGAATGATTCACTACTAATGATTCAGGAGAATGATTCACCACTAAGGATTCGGGAGAATGATTCACCACTAAGGATTCAGGAGAATGATTCACTACTAATGATTCAGGAGAATGATTCACCACTAAGGATTCGGGAGAATGATTCACCACTAAGGATTCAGGACAATGATTCAGGAGAATGATTCACCACTAATGATTCAGGAGAGAGTTCCGGTGAACCCAGAGTGGTAGGCAAGGGGCAATTGGGGTTAGGTGCCTTGCCCAAGGGCACTTTAGCTGTTGTACTTGACGGAACTGGGAACTCTACCATGTTGCTCCATCATGTTGCTCCACCACGTTGCTCCACCATGTTGCTCCACTTTGTTGCACCATCATGTTGCTCCACCATGTTGCTCCACCATGTTGCTCCACTTTGTTGCACCATCATGTTGCTCCACCATGTTGCTCCACCACATTGCTCCACCATGTTGCGCCACCATGCTGCTCCACTCCATCGTGTTGCTCCACCATGTTGCTCCACCATGTTGCGCCACCATGCTGCTCCACTCCATCGTGTTGCTCCATGGTTTTGCTCCACCACGCTTCTCTATATCAATGTAGCGCCACCATGCTGCTCCACTCCATCGTGTTGCTCCATGGTTTTGCTCCACCACGCTTCTCTATATCAATGTAGCTTCTTTTAAACATCAAACTGTTGATCAAACTGAAAACCTGCTGTTGATGTTTTTCAGAGCTGAATCTGAGGAGCCTCCTCATCACTGACATGAACGTCCTCATAGACTGAGGTAGGAAGCAGCTTCCTCTGTGTGTGTGTGTGTGTGTGTGTGTGTGTGTGTGTGTTTATTTCCTGAACAGTAGAATGAAACCCTGATCATGCGTCTGATCCTGAATCAGCAGGGTGCAGGTTTCTTCGGTGTGAGGAGGCTTTATTTCAGCCTCTCTGATCTCCACTCTGATGCCGGGTGTTGGGTTACCGTCCCGGTGGAGTCGTGTCTTTCGACCCCTCGTCCCCACCTCCCGTCATTCCCTTGATCGGATTGCTCTCCTTTTCATCCATCCTCACATCAGCCCCACCCTCCTGACTCCCTCAGCCCCTCGTTTTCCACCACAGGATCTCCTCCGTCCTTCATCTCCTCATCATACTGTCAGTGTAGTTCAATTACCTCATCATCTTTAATCACTGTCTCCACCTGCTGGAGGTGCAAACAGGAGAAAAGTCCCCCTTTGAACTGTAAAAGGGGGGGGGGGGGCAGATACACCCAGGACAGGGTGCCAATCTATCACACACACACACTCATTTACACACACACACACACACACACACACTATATGAGTCAATTTGGAGAACTCAATTGATTTGATCCACATTTTTGGACTGTGGGAGGAAACCGGAGAACCCGGAGGAAACCCACGCGGACACGGGGAGGACATGGAAACTCCACCCAGATCGGGATTCGAACCGGAGTGCTGAGAGGAGAACATGCCAACCGCTAAGCCGCTCTAAACTCTAAAATACTCATTTTAAAAATGTTTTGTTCAAAATTTTTAATTTGTGAATAATTTTTGTTAAATTTGGGGAAAAAAAAGGACTGAAAAAAAATCACTGCAGACGTCCGGCCCTCGTCTGAGCCGCTTCAACCCCTTACACTAATGGATGCTGGCTCCAGGCTGTGAGTGTGTGTGTGTAAGAGTGTGTGTGTGAGTGTGTGTACTCTAGCGCACCCTAAGGAAACATCTGGAGCACAGCGTGGGGATTAGTGTGTTGACCGTCGCGTCTCTCTCGTGATAATCGTCTTTCACAAACCCAGCGCTGCATCCAGAAGCCCTTTCTGCTCCCGTTCTCATTCTCTCAGAACAAAAGCCAGATCGTTCCAGCGTGGCTTTGTGAGGCTGCAGCACACACACACACACAC
>JAFMOD010000290.1:166829-188206 GCA_019802435.1 Corydoras maculifer | reverse complement strand
CCCGGTTCCTCCACCCGGTTCCTCCACACGGTTCCTCCACCCGGTTCCTCCACACGGTTCCTCCACCCGGTTCCTTCAGTGACTGTAGAACCGAACTGTAGTGTCTCTCAGGTGTGTGATTGGTCTTTGACGTCCCTCGTCCGTGTCAGGTGGCTGGCCGTCTGACGCTGGGTTCTGATTGGATGACGCTTAGTTCTGATTGGAGGACGCTTGGTTCTGATTGGTTGACGTCTCGAGCTGGACGGTTCTTTAGAACGTGTAATAATAAACGTGTCCTTTATGGTTCCGTCTGTGATTGTTTCGGTTCTCTGTGGCCTTTCCCTCTTCCTGTCAGGAAAAACAAACATACTGGCATCTGTACAACTGCACACACACACACACACACACACACACACACACACACACACACATATATATATATACACACACTATACATTTTCCTCATGTAAACGCCTTTCAGTCTCAAATTACATGATGTGATATTTTCCACACATATTCTGTCAGAAATGTGTGTGTGCGCAGTGTGTGTGTGTGCGCAGTTGTGTGTGTGTGTGTGTGAGAGAAACACAGTACCCTCTGTACTTGTTCTCATTAAAACACACACGCTTCACTGCACCTCCCTCAGCAGTTTTATGATCTCACTGTTTTGCTTTTTCTGATGCTACACACTCATTACATACCACCAGAGTGTGTGTGTGTGTGTGTGCGTGTGCGCGTGTGCACACGTGTGTGTGTGTGTGTGTGTGTGTGTGTATATACGTATATGTGTGTGTGATTTATTCGGTACATTGTGCTCCATCAGAAACGTTTATGTGGCCAAGTGTAGGTCAGTTAATTAAGCTGTGCTTAAGGGAAGTGTGTGTGTGTGTGTGTGTGTGTGTGTGTGTGTGTGTGTGTGCAGAAGGTGTGAAACCTGGGTGGTTAAATATTCCAATCATGTTCCTGTTTCTCTTTTGTTGTTCTGTTTGGTTGCTATAGCAACGGATCACGTGGCTCTATTTAAATGTAACGTGTAAATAAGTTGGGCGCTGGGTCACATGACCTGCGCTTCATCAGAACTCACCCCGCTGCGTTGTGATGTCACAATATGATGTCACAGTCGCACGTGTCCCTTCATGTTGATGTTTATTTTACGTTGTGTTGAGGTTTAAAGTTTGGGTGTCTGTCATTACCCATCAGCCCCTGCACAGAACCAAATACCATCCATATAACACCTCGTCCAATCACGTCACGTTATTGTTACACATCTGCCACCCAGCATCCCTGACCGTCCCCCCTCCTGCTCGAGAACCCTAAAACACTCATACCCCCATCCTCATACCCCCATCCCCATACCCCCATCCTCATACCCCCATCCTCATACCCCGATGGTTGCCGCTCCGTCTGAACCGTATGAGATCTTCATTATGATGATTCCATCTCCATGGTCCTCTCTCCATCTCTGTCTCAGGAGCAGCTGAGGCCCAGCACCAGTGGACAGGACGGGAACAAGGACACGGACACTCTGGTACAAGAAACGGACAGTCAGTATGGAACCTGGGACACGGGGCTGCGTACCGATGAAAGGTAAACACATCTTTAATTCTACTCTAAACCACATCCAGGTCTCACACGTCCTCAGTGGACGTCCTGCACGCAGGTCCTGATGCTGAGTCACGGTTACTGAAAACATCAGAGTGTGTTTCAGAAGCGCGATCGATAATCAGTCTGACAGACGTCCACATGCTCCTGAGCCTTGAGTGGACCATTACTGATAAGTGGAGGAAACCGGTTCTGACAGCCTGCATCGGAACAGCGATCCAGACCTGATGTGATTACTCCAGGTCTGGACGCTGAAGAGCCGGGGGGCTGAGAGATGTGGAAGGTTCAAAGAGCTGATAGATTTAGGTTTAGAACGCATGCTGAAGTTAAACAGGGCTTTGCTGCCATCGTGTGTTCAAAATGGAACATTACAGGCGATAGTTCACAGAACACTCAGGTTCTTAAAGAACGAATTAAAAAAAAAAATACTAGAATTTTCTTCTCTATGACGACAGGCTCTTAATTTGCAGTCAGCATGAAAACAGGGCCATGTTTGGACGTCTTTCCTGGGTTCCACACCACATTCTAAGGACATTCTGGGTGCAGGTCTCATTCTGCAATAACTTCTCATGTCCCTCCATCATCCTCCACTTTATCCTCAGGAGGGGGGTTCCTCATGTCCATCCAGGGAAGAACGTTTCGGGCGCTGGGCAGATACACCCAGGACAGGACGCCAATCTATCACTGAACACACACTCACTCACACACACACACACACTCTATATGGGGCAATTTGGAGAACTCAATTGACCTAACTTCTGATGTGAAACTACTGAATCTAGTTCTCAGTGTCAACAAACACTGTATGGCTGCTCACTTTATCAGCTCCATACAGATGGACTTTGTAGTTCTACAGTTCCATTCTGTAGTCCATCGGTTTCACTCTGTTCAGTAATGGGGGTCAGATCATGACCCCCCCCCCCCCACAGAGCAGGTTCTACAAATAACATCATTTGCATTATTCTGCTTTAAACGTTCTGTATAATAAACATGAATCAGCATCAGTTTTACTGTGCTGCTCTGCCCTCTGCTGGTAAAGGCGTGGAACTATATAGAATAATGAACAGTATTAAAACTTTTATTTATTTAGTTTGGTTTGTGTTTTGCCAATAAAGACTGTTTTATGTCTTTATATTTTATGATTTATGTGTTTATAATGTTTATGGTCTTAAAGTTCATATGTATGTGTAATACTCCCTTCCTCCACCAGTCTGACTCCTGCCACGCCTTCATCAGAGAGTAACTTTATTCCGTCACCACGGAAACCGTCTCCGCCACAAACACCCGAGCAGCCCAGCACCACACCTTCAGCTGAAGATCAACCAGATTCCCTCTCCTTCATTCAGGTGAAACACACACACACACACACACACACACACACACAGAGAGAGAGTATAAGAACATTAACTAATCCAGATGTGTGAACACATTCATATCAGAACTTTAATCCTCAGCATCAGATCCATCACTTTAGGTTTGTATCAGAACATTCAGCAGCTCTGAGAACAGGTCGGATGTTGCAGTGTAAATGAGTGTGTAACATTACAACTCAAAAACAACACACACACACACACACACACACACACACACACACACACACACATATATCAGGGACTCGTAAAATACACGTTTCATTTCCATCCATCCATTATCTTCCGCTTTATCCTCTATTTGGGTCGTGCAGGTGGGTTCCCCATGTCCATCCAGGGGAGAACGTTTCGGACGCTGGGAAGATAGACCCAGGACAGGGGGGCAATCTATCACTGGATACACACTCACTCACACACACACACTCTAAATGGGGCAATTTGGAGAATTCAATTGACCTTGATACATGTTTTTGGACTGTGGGAGGAAACCGGAGAACCCGGAGGAAACCCACGCGGACACGGGGAGAACATGCAAACTTCACCCAGATGGGGATTCGAACTGAGAATCCCTAGTGCTGAGAGGAGAACATGCTAAACCACTAAACCACTGTGCCACGCCCCTGTGTTTAATATGATGGTTCTGAATGTGTGTGTGTGTGTGTGTGTGTGTGTGTTTAGTCTCCCACCCCGTTGCTGGACTCCAGCGCTCAACGTTCCAGAGTTCAGTTGAGTAAAAGCTGCCGCCGCCGCAGGGCTCCGCCCTCTCGAGCCGCCCGTCACAGTGCCGTTTTAGCCGAAGGACTGGACTTTAGCAGCGAGGAGTGGAGATTTAAAGATTCAACGGGTCTGTACACACACACACACACACACACACACACACACACACAGCTGTATAAGATTCTTACTCGTGCTTTATTCCTCTGGTTCTGGGTTCTGAACTGACGGAGGCTGTTTTAACTCCATGTAAACCTTGGTGTCGTCTCTGAGGTTCTGTGTGTCTCTGTCTCTGCAGAGGACAAACCGGACTCGGGGAGACAGCAGGACGAGGAGTCTGACGAGGAGGAACCGGTCCGAGAGTCCCGTCCCGCCACGGCGTCCGCTCAGCCTCAGAGAGTCTCACTCTTCCCAGGAATGGATGCGTCTGCGCTGATGGTGAGAAACGGTCACATGGTCACTCAGACGACCTCAGCAGTAATTAATCCATTACATGACTTTTTTTTAAATTGTATTATTATTTCGTCTGCGTCTTTAGTAGTTTCTTAAACACTCGGATTAAACCTGAGATTAAATAATCCCTTAGTTTCAGTCAGAACTCCAGACAGAAGAATCGATCGGTGTTTAGTATTGTGATGGGTTCATCGTGATGTATCGACACGGCCACACCAAGTACACTTCACTAGTGCAGTTGCTTCTAAAGGCCACACGGTGGCGCCACATCTACACACTTCATTTTTCAGGACCGTGAGATTTACACGTTTAATTTTCCGCTTCAATTTTATTAAGTCCCTGTGTCTGCGTGGGTTTCCTCCGGGTTCTCCGGTTTCCTCCCACAGTCCAAAAACGTAAATCAAGTCAATTGAGTTCTCCAAATTGCCCCATATAGAGAGTGTGTGTGTGAGTGAGTGTGTGCCCAGTGATAGATTGGCGTCCTGTCCTGGGTGTATCTACCCAGCGCCCGAAACGTTCTCCCCTGGATGGGCATAAATGTACACACTGTTACGTGATTGGTTGAATAGTAACCGTGACATCACGCTGCTCGCCGCGTTCGTTTCAGGCTCAGCTGAAGAAGAGGAATGAGGCGGAGGGTCAGTCGGACGCCGTGTCTCCGTCTCAGCTCTCCCGCTCGCCTAAATCTCCTTTCCTGCCCCGAGCCTCACGCGTGCTGCCCCCTCCTGGTGGGAAAGAAAACGGGTGAGTCCCCAGACCACCTTAAAAAAACTTTAACTCTCTATTTGCACCTTTTAAGGAAGCGCCACCTTCTGTTGACTTTAAGAACAAAGTCAGAATTGATTCCAGCTTCTCAGATCGGATTTCTCGTTCGTTTACTTCTGTTTGACGCTCATTATTATTATTATTATTATTATTATTATTGTTATTATTGTTATTTTAGGGAGGAGTCACCCGCCTGGCTGAAGGAGCTTAAAACCAAGAAACGTTTCAGCCAGATCGAGAACGACAGCTAGAAGCTAAACAAGCAGGTACGGTTCACCTTCCTCCTCCTCATCATCATCACACTGCTGTTTTAAAGGCACTGTATGTAACCTGCCCTCTCCTTTTTTGCAGGATGCCTTATGACCCGCGTGTCTGTAGCTCAATCACGATAAAACAAGCCTTAACCCTTTGATGTGGAGTCGATGGGAATGAAATTGCTGCTGCGTCTGAACGGCGGTCCTGGCTGGCTGCCTGTCTGTCCGTCCGTCCGTCTGTCTCTCTTCACACACGCATGGTGCCTTTAATCTTAAACAGACACTTTACAATGAGCATCGTGTGTCGGTGCTGAAGCAGGACCGCCCCAGCGCCCGCCCGCGAGCTGCTCGAGACCGCCGGACGACTCGTGTGTGTGTGTGTGTGTGTGTGTGTGTGTGTGTGTGTGTGTGTGTGTGTGTGACCCAGCGACCCCACTCCACCTTATTTTTTTAGGAAAAAAAAAAAAAGGAACATTTTTTTTTATTGTAGTTAATCTCACTGTTGTGTGTTTCTGGGCGTGGTTAGGGGGCGGGGTTTGCACCCCCCCCCCCCCCGCTGCAGGTGGAGAAAGTATTCACGACCTTAAACGAAGCCGCCGGTTCTGAAGGTTTGGATGGGAACGGGACCCGGATCTATTTTTGAAGCTCTCCATCTGGGTGGAGGAGGTGCAGTTATTTTTTTTTAATGCCGGCGGTTTGAGACGGACGATGGAGCGGAAAAACGAAACTGCAGGAAAGGAAAGGAGCCTCACCGCGTGCTGACCTCGGACCGTGAGGGGGGGGGGGTCTGGAGAACGACACCCTGCGGTTCCTGATGACCTTTATTTTTAACGCTCGTGATTATTAGTTTACAATAAACCTTTAGCCTTGTGAACCACGACGGATGGAGAACGGGTTCCCTGCTGAGACACTCCACTCACGGCGTTCCGACGGGGTTCTGTTGGTTGTCCGTTATCCAATCAGCGCAGGGTCTGATCACATCATTAGAACCAACACCACGCTCCAAATCATAAATGTGGAGGACGAAGTAAAGACAGCCTCTGATGTCACCGAGTCGATCTCACCTGCGCATTAAACACACAGGGTGGAGAACCGATAGTCGTCAGTCGAGGCTCCTGGCCGTGTTGTAACCAGAATATAATTTAATCAGATTAAAGATCCCACATCACACCCTGCAAGCTCTGGGTTCCTCAGGAGGGATTTTGTATGTTCTTCATATGTTTAAAAATATAAACGGTGGTGATGTAAAGAAACTCTCAAACGTGAACGAGCTGATGGGTGTGCGATTATGTGGCATTTTTAATTTAGTCCTCAGAATGTTTTTAGGATTTGGGCGTAAACCCATGTAGGATTAACGAGATTATAAAATTGTACTAGGCTGGGATTCGAACCCAGGACCGCCCATCACAGGTACATCCCAATCTGGCCTCAATGGAACCTGATGGCTTAGTGGTTAACATGTTCTCCTCTCAACCCTGGGGATCCAGGGTGCAATCCCAATCGGGGTGGAGGTTCCATGTTCTTCCCGTGTGTGTGTGTGGGTTTCCTCCGGGTTCTCCGGTTTTCTCTCACTGTAGTGAGGAATTAAGCGGAAGATAATGAATGAATGCAGGGAACCTCGTCAGTGACATTAAAGGGACTGTATGTAAACATGACAGATGCAGAGTGAACTCTCAAAGCTCCAACTCTAAAGATTACAGAGACTCAGCAATCATTTAATCATGTCTGTCAGACTTATTAACTAATCTGTACTGAGGAGTGATAACAAATTAATCACATTAATCAGCTGCAATGGCCTGCTGATTAATAATTATACTTCTTTACCTTAAATCGGAATCATGTATGTGGATGTAGAAGACTCCCAGAGTCCAGAACCTACAAACAGAACCACATGAGTTACAGGGTGGTGGTGCCGATTCATCCAATGAGCTGTTTAGAAAACCACACACCTATTCGGCATCATGATGATGTAATCAGGACTCTAATGACTGATCAGCACTGATTGGATAAATGGGACGGTTTTGCAGAACCTTCTTTGATCACCGGTTCGGCAGACGTTGGGTCTCAGAACCATTCCAGAACCTTTTTTTTAAAAATCCAGCTCTTGTCTGGAACTGCATGTACAATCACTCTTGGTCTTTATGTTCGTTTGACCGTAATCACTCTTTAACCCAAAGCTGGTCTTCGTTTGCTTTAAAAATGGGCCAAAAATAAAGGAGGCTGATGTTGCACCAGCGGAACCTCCCGCCGTGACGTCACGACTCTGGAGAGAGCCTCGAGGGAACGCTTCTGCTCCTTTATGTTCTGGATGTTTGCTGATCTGCAAAAAAAGAAAAGGGAAGCACGTTTGTACTGTAACGTTTATCTAACGCGTCTGATCTGATCGATCTGATCCCCCACAGCCAACGTCAATCCGTAACCTGACCCTTTAATGAGCATGTGAGGCCCCGCCCCTCGTCTCTCTGTCTGTAATCGGACCGTGACGATCTTTATTGCACTGTGTTGTGAGGCCGGTGCTGACGACTGTACATTCATAATGAAATTAATCACTTTATTTTCCGGTTGCTACGTTTAATAAAGAGAATTTATTATTTCTGCTTCTGTTTTTACATCATTAAAAAAAATACATGAAACATTTAGATTAGATTCATCCACCACATGGTTTACATCAGATCATATTTATAACAGTTTGATTAGATGTCACTATAACAGGCATTCATCTGATTAAACTAATTATTCATAACAATCATAGATTGGATTTGTTAATCCTTTATGAGAGGATCAGACTATAGTATAACTGGGACTAGTTGAGATTAGACTAATCAATAATGTGGTGAATCATAGATAAGACCTCTGGTAAATTCAGAATGAGTGTTGTATACAGTAGATTAATTAATTGATTGATTAGATTAACAGCGATGGATTGGCGCCTTGTCCTGGGTCTATCTGCCCAGCGCCCGAGACGTTCTCCCCTGGATGGGCATGGGGACCCCCACCGCGACCTTAATAGAAGATAAAGCGAAAGATAATGAATAAATGAATGATTGATTAGATTATAAAATGTAGTCATTAATTACTGATTGATCATCCAGATCAGTCTAATCTAAATATTGTGTGTCAGTGTAATGCAGTCATTAGATTAGATTGATATTTAGATAAACACATTACATTTGGTCGTTAAGCAAAAACTTTCATCCAAAGTGAACACAGGGTTGATACAGCGCCCCCTGGAGCAATGAGGGTCTTGCTTAAGGACCCACGTTGGTAACGTCAGTGGAGCTGGGATTTGAACCCACAACCTTCAGACTGTCAGCTCAACCACTGAGCCACCACATGATGGATGTTTCATGACCTCACTCTTCTCCATCACACCTACATATGATGTGTTTATACAACCTGAGGCAGGCATGACTTTATTTAAACTTATATAAAGGTTTTTTTTTGACTGGAGTTTTTTTTTTTTTTTTACAGCAGCAGCAACAAAATCACAAAACATATCAATAAAATCCATTAAACACCAATATTTTATGTAAAGTTATTGATTTTTAAAAGACCGTACTCTATAAAGGTGATGAAGTGACATCATTAACAATAACACCCCCCTCGATATCAGTGTGTGATATACAATACATTATTTTAAATACAGATTAATACAAACAGATCACCATTTTATAAACTGTCTTCTGTCATTTGGTCACTAGAGGGCAGTGTTTGAATGTGTGAGAAACCGGAGTCCTGTTACTACTGATCAACGTTCACTCTAAAATCAGGACTAGATTACGTTGTGGAAGAGCAGATGATTAGTGCATGCTTATTTTTTTATTAGTGTTTCATTAAAGCAATCAGACTCTCGAGGTTGTGTATTATTGTGAATAAATCACGTAAAGAAGCGGAGCTGTACTCCACTACACGTCACAACTAATAACACCTCTTTATGTGATTTATTCACAATAATGACACGCCCTCTCGTACCTTACGGCTTTATTAAATCCACTGGTAAAAAAAAATTACAACAAAAAAAAAAGGTCCCTCCATCCCACACTGCATGGTGATGGTAGCATCATGTTGGTTGGACGATTTATCATTAGAAAAGTCTGGAAAAGGACGGAGACACAAACGTAATAAAAAACAACAAAATAAAGTTATAACAACCAACAAAATGCTTGCAAAAGCTTGTACATTTTTACAGTGTTTGCCTTTTTTGTCCTTTTCAGGGGCAGAGCAGTCGGAGTTCAGAATCCTAATTGTGGGGAACTGATATTCAGGAAAGAGCTCCATCAGGAACACCATCCTGAGCAAAAAAGAGTTTGAGCTGAAGAGAACTTTCAAGGCTGTAAGCAAACGAGCCGAGTTGGCAGGGAGATCCCTGAGCGTGGTGGAAGCTCCAGGCTGGTGGAACATCTACAGACTGCGTCACACAAGCCAACTGACCGTACACGAACTGTTATTAAGTGTCTCGTTATGCCCGCCCGGACCTCACGTCCTGCTTTTAGCACTGCGAGTAGACGGCTCATTCCCAGACGGTAACATGTAAGCCATTACGGAACATCTGCAGATTTTTGGAAAGAGGTTCTGGAACCACACCATGGTTCTGTTTACGTATGGGGACTGGCTTGGAGACACGTGGATTGAGAAGCATGTTGAGAGCGAGGGCACGCCTTTACTCAGGCTGATCGAGATGCGCAATAACAGATATCACGTCTTAAACAACACACTGAACGAAGACGCTTAGGTTAAAGAACTCATTTTAAACATTGAACAAATGATGAAAGACAATTAAGGAGAACACATGGAGGTGGACAGTGAGACGTTACGAGAGGTACAGCAACAACAGAACATTGGAGAACATCTTCATCCAAGAACGACGGAGGTAAAGAAGCAGAAGGAGGCCAACCGAGATTTAACGAGTACGTACAACTCTCATTAATTTCTCGAACACAAGATTACTGTGACGTTGACGTACAAGACGTACCAGAAATTCTGGTTACAACGGACGATGGCGTCTTGAGATTGAATAGACCACATGCATACATTATGATGTTAAATATTAATTAACATGTCAAACTTTAATCAACAAAATAATACATTTAAAAAACTGGAATTGAGAACACCAGACAATAGCAGTTAACAATTAAAAGTTAATATCACAACGTTTAAAAAAAAATTATTATTAATTACACTTCTTAGATCTGATTGGCTGAGCCGTGTGTCACTGCCATCTAGTGGCCAGAATACAGTTTATAAAACTGTAACAGGTTTAGTGTGGATCGCTGTTTACATTAAACTGTATTTTAAAATAATGCATTGTATATCACGCATTGATAATGTGAAGCGGCATGTGTTATTGTCAATGATGTCACCACTGGACACGCAGCTCAGCCAATCAGATGTAAAGACCGGAACGACCTTATAGAAACCATTTTTGTGCATCTTCATCCAGAATGTTACACCCTTCTTGTCCTTCGGGTGATATACTGCCCCCTTCAGAGATAAGGGTGCTGCTAACTGGAAAGAACCTTTTGACTTTTCCGAACAGGAAGGCAAAGTGGGGAGCAGAGGGGTCGTTTTGGTTGAAGTTCCTTATGGAACCATGCCCAGTCTTCAGTACGATATGTCCCACGGGGCCACCGATCTTCTGGGGCCCCATGCTTGTCTCCTCGTGGAACAGGCAGATACGCGGTTCACAGGGATGGACTGGAACGTAATCCAGGAGCAGGTCACTTCAACAAACCAGTGGAGCTGGTGCTGCATGGTGCTGTTCACATGTGGAGACTGGCTGAGGGACAGGAGCATAGAGGAGCACATTCAGAGGGAGGGGGAGGATCTGCAGAACCTCGTCCAAGCTTGCGGCAACAGATACCACACGCTGGACAACTGCACCAAAACAGATGGAGCTCAAGTTACAGGACGGATGGACAAAATCGAGACGATGATGGCAGCGACCGGTCGGTATGGAGTTCTGTTACCGGTACCAAGAAAAAGGAAACGACCGAAGCACGGCATCATTCTGACTGAAGGACCACAAAAAGATTCCTCCATATGTAACGAGTAACTTCAGCTCTCTGGACATTAATAACGCTGTAGAAAGATCCAGATTCTATGAGGATCACGTCATCAAAGTCAAGAACCGAGATAAAACTGAACCTTCATGAAACACCACATGATGAAACATGGACAACCAAAACTCAACCTACGGCCTTTACTACATAATGTGGTGTGTTGGCCCTTCAGAGGCGCAGTAGTTTGATGTGGTAAAGATTCCACTAGATGGCGACAGAGAGGTCACTCGGTCACCACAATCAGATGACACTGATGACCCTTGCTTCATGTTGAAAAGTTCATCTGCAGCAAGCCCGACTCATGTTCAACCACCCAACTCATGTGACTCCACCTCCACCACATATATATATATATTCATTCATTAACTTCCGCTTTATCCTATACTAGGGTCGTGGGGGGGGGGGGGGGGGTTCCCCATACCCAGCAAGGGGAGAACGTTTTGGGTGCTGGGCAGATACACCCAGGACAGGGGGGCAATCTATCGCTGAACACACACTCACTCACACACACACTCTATATGGGGCAATTTGGAGAATTCAATTGACCTTGATCCATGTTTTTGGACTGTGGGAGAAACCCGGAGAACCCGGAGGAAACCCATGCGGACATGGGGAGAACATGCAAACTCCACCCAGATGGGGATTCGAACCACGAACAGTTTGTCGGGTCGTCTCAGCCGACGATTTAGTTTGCTGCACTTATGAGAAAAACGTGGCACGTGGGATCCAGGGTTCGAATCCTGATCTGGGTGAAGTTTGCATGTTCTCCCCGTGTCTGCGTGGGATTCCTCTGGGTTCTCCGGTTTCCTCCCACAGTCCAAAGATTCAAGGTCAATCGAATGATGCCCCCCCCCCCCAACCCGCAACGGAAGCCAATGAATAATTTAATGGTAATACAGCTTTAATTAGGACTAATTGCTTTATTGATCACCCCCCACACACACACACACACACACACACACACAGAACTACACAGTACATCTTGTGTACATAATGACGTTTTAACTATTAATTAATTTATCATTTAATGAATAAAGCAGTACAGAACTCACCGGTTCTGCTGAATAAACGCGGGGTTCTGTCTTCTTTATCTCGGTTCTTTCGTCTTTATCTCGGTTCTTTCGTCTTTATCTCGGTTCTTTCGTCTTTATCTCGGTTCTGTCTTCTTTATCTCGGTTCTTTCGTCTTTATCTCGGTTCTGTCTTCTTTATCTCGGTTCTTTCGTCTTTATCTCGGTTCTGTTGGAAACGTCGTGTTTTTAATGAATCTTAATTACTGCGGCGTTCAATCAGCCCGCCATTAAACCCGACTGAACCAACTAACACCGAGAGACGGGGGGGGGGGGGAGAGGAGTGTCGTTAACCAGGGCATTATAAACAGACTAAACCACTGTAAACACAGGGGTGTTGTGTTTAACATATCTGCAGTTCTAAGCGAACTAAACAAATGTGCAATAAATATAGAGCGAGTGAAGGAGTTTGATCAGGTGTTCTGACGTTTTGTATAATGTAAAACACAGGGGTTCTGTTTATTAATTATTATTCAATTCGGATTACACCACTGTACAATTAAAGCGACGAGGCTCTGGCTATTTAATGTCATTGTAACTGGACTAAACCACTGTATGTTAAAACTGGGGGGTAACCAAAAAAAAGGTGAAATTATCTGGTTATTTTATCGTTTCATTTGTGACATTAACAAAGTTGTTAAATCGCTTTAGGAACATTCATTAATTATCTGTCATTTAATCCTCTACTAGGGTTGCAGGGGGGTGGAGGAGTGGTGGTAACAAATCTATTGCTGGGTACACACACTATATGGGGCAATTTAGAGCATTTAATTTACCTTAAAGCCTTGAATTAATTAAAACAAATTAATGTTTAATAATCACCAAAAGGCAGGCATCCCAACCCCGCCCCCCACCACCCATGTTACCATTCATAGATCTAAATTGGAGCCAAAGAAACGTGGAGGAGGTTTGCTGTACGTGGTTTCACAGAATGATTTATTTTAATTAGCAGTTCGCAAACAGAATCACTGACACAGGCCGAGCGGAATCAGCATCTCTAAGCAGAGTGAGGAGAGAAGGTGGAGGAGAAAGATGGAGGGTTGGAAATGAGTGGATTCAGGCTGAAGCTCAGTTGGAGGGGTGGAACGCCCCCCTCTGGTGCCACTGCATGTCACGGATGCGCCTGACCGACTGGATCTGCGGCAGCTGAGCCCCGAAGTCAGAGTTCTCCTTATACTCGCCCTTCTCAAACAGATACTGGTAGCCACGGTAACCCGGGTACTGGTACGCCACCCAGCTGTGAGCCAGACAGAACCAGAGAGACAGCAGAGAACCAGAACGATCAGAGCAATGAGGGTTCTGATGGGAAACCTCAGCAGATGCTTCCACAACATCTTACACACAGACTCTTTAAATCCCGTCATCTCATCAATTTAAAGTCGCGTTAAGTTCAACTCTGAAACTTTGGTAGTCAAAAGAACAAACGCAGAACATCCTCACTGCAGATTCACCAAAAACACGAGACATATTATAACATCACAAACTTTTCCTCATATCTGGGAGGACCTTCTGGAGCAGGACTGTGGGCGATGGGCGCGGTAGCTCAGTGGTTACAGTGTTGGGTTATCAATCTGAAGGTTGTGGGTTCAAATCCCAGGTCCACTGAAGTTACCAGTGTGGGTCCTTGAGCGAGACCCTTAACCCTCATTGCTCCAGGGATGTGGTGATGAACCCTGTGCTCAGTTTGTAAGTCGCTTTGGATAAAAGCGTCCAATAAATGACCAAATGTAAATGTGTCCTCCATTCTTACAGACAGAAAGACGGTGAGAGGGGACTTACGTGCCACTCTGCACCCGAACCGATGAGACCTTCTCCTGGTATCCGTGGGCATGGAAGCTGGGCACGTCGTCATCTATAATCTCGATCTTCTTCCCTGCGAAGTTGGGGTTCTCGTAGAGCACGATCTTCTGCTCCTGGCTGTCCTGGACTCACACACACACACACACACACACACACACACACACACACACACACACACACACACACAATAAGCTCTGAGGTCATGATCTACAAACCTTTAGAACTTGGGTGGATGTTCTGATGAGTCCTGGTTCTTAAGAACTGGGTTACCACTTTAATGGGACGAAAGGCCAGAATGCAGTCATTGCGTCGGCTGTTGGTCCAGGAGTCCCAGCGAGGATACTCACCCTTCTCCAGGATGTACTGCTCGCCCTTACAGCCAGGCTGCTCATACCCCACCCACCTATACACACACACACACACACACACACACACACACACACAATCACGTGAATACCAATACAAACATCGAAACAGAGAGGAAGGTAAATAAAAAACATTATAATCTGAATCTAAAGCCTTTCTGATGAGTTCAGAGTCACACAGCTGATCTCAGTTCAGACCTGGAGGAGGAGGCGCTGATGAAATGTATTTCACTAATTAACTCATTAATTACGTTTTAGTTTAATTTTAAATGCAGAACTTTGAGTGAAATAAACTGTAATAAACTCATAAGAGGGCAGCACAGTGACTCAGTGGTTGGCATGTTCTCCGCTTAGTGCTAGGGATCTAGGTTCAAATCCTAAGCTGGGTGGAGTTTGCATGTTCTCCCTTTATCCACATGGGTTTTCTCCGGTATCTCCCCACAGTCCAAAAACATGGATTCAAGGTAATGTCCTAATTGAAGGTAAATTGACCCTTTATAGTTTGTCTGCACCCAGCAATTGATTAGTGCCCTGTCCTGGGTATATCTGCCCAGCACCCAAAATGTTCTCCCTTGAATAGGCATGCGGAACCCCTACGGCAACCCTAACAGAGGATTAGGCAGAATATATGAATGAATGAACTCATATGTGGTGACGGTTCTCATGGGTTCTACTCACGGCCCACAGAGCACCAGGATGGAGCCCACTTTCTTGACACCCGCCTCCTGCAGGTTGTTGCAGGGTCCGGTCAGCTCATGGTGTCGGCCCTGGAAGTTCTCCTGTTCATAGACGACAAGCTGCGAGAGAAGAGCACAGCGCGTCGTGAGCGTCTCTGATTGGATGAGGCACGCGGGTTACGACCTGCCAGGCTGGGTCCTGAACCTTGAAGGCGCTGGACGCTGGGTTCTGCTGTTTGGTGGCGGGGTTCTGATGATCCGTTGCCATGGTGAACCAGGATGGGTGACGAGCTTGAAGAAAATGTACAGACTCATTTAATAATAAATAAAAGCAGCGGGCGAGCGAGCGAGTGCGTGAGTGTGGCGGGGTCTTACCAGCTCCGGGGTGTACCTGTCTGTCTGTGCTGACTGCCCCCGGGGGTCTGAATATATACAGAAGCACCCCGGGGTGGAAACTCTGCCAAAAACTCTGCGGCTCTGTTCAGCGCACACTGATAATCGCGGCTGCGTGGCCATTGGGTGCCGAAGCAAACCGTGCCAACACATTCCCGCCGAGCGCGGCGCCCCCCGCCCTCCCCGATGCCCGCTGAGTTATTTCATTACCTGTCATTTTCACCCCGTCTCTCTTTGTTTGTTATCCCATGATTCAGCAGGGCCGGTGCCAAGCACCCGGGCTGTACAATGAGGCCAGACTGTGAAGCTCTGACTCAGGGACCCTGCAGAACCAGCACACACCTTCACGCTACACCAACGTTCAAACCATATCAATAAAATCACCCTTTAACTTTAAAAACAGGCTCTGTGTTCTGCGTTCCCTCTGGGGTTTTTTGGAAAAGGACCCTCATTGTATTGAAAGGTCATGAAGCATCCAGAAGAAGGGCGCGGTAGCTCAGTGGTTGGGGCATTGGTCTGTCAATCTGAAGGTTGGTGGTTCAAATCCCAGGTCCCCTGAAGTGACCAGTGTGGGTCCTTGAGCGAGACCCTTAACCCTCATTGCTCCAGGGATGTGGTGATGAACCCTGTGCTCAGTTTGTAAGTCACTTTGGATAAAAGCGTCTAATAAATGACCAAATGTAAATGTAAATGTAAGAAAGACACGTCCCTGAGTTTAAAACGAACCCCTGGATCACGAGGTTCCGCTGGAGGATCCACTGGTTTAGTCTTTAAATGTTCGGTCATTAAAAGGCTGAAGTTAATGAAACACCGTAAACGTTAAGTGAAGAGCGGCGACTTTACGAGGCGGCCGACAGAAACGAGCCGCAGAGCAGACGCCTTCAGGGAAGTTCCAATTGAACTGTTTGAGTATTCTCACACGGCGGGGACTTCATAACAATAAAACCATCCATCCATTATCTTCTGCTTTATACTCTATTAGGGTCGTGTGGAGGGGGGGGTTCCCCATGTCCATCCAGGGGAGAACGTTTCGGGCGCTGGGCAGATACACCCAGGACAGGGGGGCAATCTATCACTGGGCACACACTCACACTCTATATGGGGCAATTTAGAGAATTCAATTGACCTTGATCCATGTTTTTGGACTGTGGAAATTGGAGAACCTGGAGGAAACTCACATGGATACTGGGAGAACATGCAAACGTCACCCAGATTGGGATTCGAACTGGGAATCCCAATGCTGAAGACCACCAGGTCCCCAATATACCTCATCTCATTACCTCCCACTTTATCCTCTACTAGGATCACAAGGGGGACCCACCTGGACACGAGGAGAACATGCAAACTCCACCCAGATTGGGATTCGAACCTGGAATCCTTAGCGCTGAGAGGAGAACATGCTAAACCACTAAGCCACCGTGCCGCCCCTTATAACAATACAATCAAAACTATTAAAAATTTTAAACATTAATCAAACCGTGATCAGAGATATTAAACTTCATCAGAAGGTTGTACACCGCAGCTCTCTTAATGTGAGGAATTTGCATGTTCTCCAACATTTCACATCCCCCCCCCTCCCAGCAGTCACTATAACAAACAGCCAGATGAATAAAAGTCTACATCCCACAGGAAGTCAACCTGGTGTAGTGGTCAGCACGTTCACCTCTCAGCCCTGGGGATCCAGGATCTCAGTGGTTTGCATGTTCTTGCCAGGTCCATGTGGGAATATGTATTCATGGTGAATTGGCTGCTCTAAATTGCCCCATATATAGTGTGTGTGTGTGTGTGTGTGCGCCCAGTGATAGATTGGGACACGAGTGTATCTGCAGAGCACCCAAAAAAAGTTTTCCCTTGGATGGACATGGAGAACCACCCCCCCTCCCCCCCCCCCCAATCAATGAACCTAGTAGAGGATTAAACAGAAGATAATGAATGAATAAATAATTCAGGGTGGCACACTGGTTTGTGGTCCATATGTCCACCTCTCAGCCCTGGGGATCCAGGTTCCTGTAGGTCTCCTCCAGGTTCTCCAGTTTCCTCCCACAGTCCAAAAACATGGATCAAGGTCAATTGAGTTCTCCAAATTGCCCCATATAGAGTGTGTCTGTGTGAGTGAGTGTGGGTCCAGCGATAGATTGGCGCCCTGTCCTGGGTGTATCTGCCCAGCGCCCGAAACATTCTCCCCAGGATGGGCATGAGGAACCCTTCCCTTGCACCCCTTGTAGAGGATAAAGCAGAAGATAATGACTGAATGATGACATTTGGATGTTCTCACAGAGAACCCTGCGCACGACTTTTAATCAGGGTGCCAAAACTTTTACAATCGAGCGAGTAGCTATTTATATATATATGATTTTATTAGATTTTCACTTATTTAAAGTGGATCTGATGAAAGCTGCAGGTCTGTAGAGTTTGTAGTTAAATTTATAAAAGTTTAGAAGACTGTAAACGTTCATTTAACTGCGCGCGCGCGGGAGGGGGGGTCCTCCTGCTATTTTTACCACAACTTTCCACATGCTTTAAGATCCGAAACGCCCCAGGTAGAGGAGGAGGAGGGTGAGGTAGAGGAGGAGGAGATGGAGGAGGAGGAAGGGGAGGAGGTCGGGTACGAGGTTCTCGAGTTTTCTGTGCTTTTTACGCGGCGTTGGGTTCTGCAGCCTCCGTCGGGGTTACCATGTGTGTGAGAACCAGGAACCAGAACAGGAACCAGGTTCTCCATCTCTGCCGACGCGACGCCGCGACTGAAACTCGGGTTTGACGGGATTGGACGGGGTGCGGGAGACTTTTACGCACAACGCCATGCGGGTTGGTTTGTCGCTGGTGCTGCTCTGCGCGGCGGTGGTGACCTGCTCTCCTCTCTATGAGGATGAGGATGAGGAAGATTATGAGGTTGATCAGTCGGATCAGGAGGTCACGGCGGGGGGGTGCGGGCAGTGCGTGCCGGAGCAGTGCCCGCAGGCGCGCGGCTGCAGGGCGGGGGTGGTGCCGGACGCGTGCGGCTGCTGCGGCGAATGCGGGAACCTGGAGGGACAGCCGTGCGACCTGCGAGGACCGAACCCGCGCCACGGCAGCTGCGGGGACAACCTGGAGTGCCGGCTGGACACGTCGCACGCGGCCGACGGCGAGCCGCCGGAGCCCCTGTGCGCATGCGCGTCGGCGGAGCCGCTGTGCGGTTCGGACGGCGTCACCTACACGAACCCCTGCAAGTTCAAAGAGGCCGCCTTCACGAACCCCACCCTCAACGCCACCGACGGGCCCTGCCGCACCGGTACGGTTCTCATTATGGTTCCACAACATGGTTCTCTTTGTTTAAAAGTAGAGTTCTGCTTAATTTCCTCATCAATACATTAATTTATTCATGCGCGCGCTCATTAGTGTTAATTCCACATTAATAAAATAGAAACCCTAACAAATTTATGATTATATTTTAGGACAACAGTTTGGGGAAGGCCTATCTCTGCTGTTATAGACAGTCTACGGCATATTCACAAACTTTAAAACGACAAATATCAAAGGCAACTTCTTTAGGAACCCAGTGACGTCATTATAAATAAATTAATAAAAAATTAAATTACAGCAGTTAATTAGCAGACTGCAACATCAAAAAGGTTTGAGGTTCTTCAAACGGAAACGGTGCAGTGGTTGGTGCTGACACCTCACATTCTGTATGCATTTGGTATGTTCTCCCCACTCTTGTGTTTCCTATTGGAGCATCAGTGTTTTAAAGTACAAAAACGTGTCGGGTTATTCGAAGATACATTAACGATGTGGACGCCAACAACTTGATTGTGTATTTGGACGTACGAGCCGCTCTCAGGTACTGGGGGTGAGTTAGAAGGTGCTCTGGAGGCAGCCATGGGTTAGTTTGTAACCATAGCGGAACCTTATAAAGACCTTAACCAGTTACCATTGGTTAGAACTCATTTTCATTTGGTATAAATCCTAAAAAACCATGCGGGTTGACGGTCCGGCGTCCACATACTTCTGCCCTGCCATCAAAGGCCTGTTTTATTTGAAGGTTCTAAAGTCTTTCCAGCTGTTGATCTCCATCTTTAACCCTTTCCACCTCAGAGTTTGTCGTCCCGGATCAGAGTGCGTACGTTCCGGCGTCTGCACGCCTCAAGATCCCAAAGTCGAAAATTTAAATAATAGGAACCACATGAAACGGAAGGCCGACTTTGAAGTTCTTATTCCAAACACAGCTGCAGCGTCAGATTGATGCTCCATCACTGCTATTAACCCCACAGGAGGACCAACCCAATTACAGCGGCAGCCAGAGGTGAGGAGGAACCCTCCTAAATCAAACGGGGCCCTTCAGGCACTATAGGACTCGATGGTTCCAAAGACCTGAGAGGAACCGTCGGTTCAGAAGGTTCCCTCAGAACCGCACATGGTTTCGGGTGACGCCGTGTCCTCGGGGTTGACTGATGTTCTACAGATTACATCTGCAACAGAAGGTTATGACATCACAACATCTCAGAATCCAGAAGAACATCACACACTGATCCTGGATCAGGGGACCTGGCTCACAATCGCTGTTCCAATTCATCCAATAGGTTTGAGGTCAGGACTTCTTCTGAGAGAATGTGCAAACTCCATGCAAAGGAACCTGCTGAATTCTGGGAGTTTTTGTAGGGTTTCTGTGTAAACACCAGGGATAGGACTCAACAGGTTCCATTTGAGGTTCGATCCTTCAGATCAGGTGTTAGGACTCATGTTTACGTTAATACTCTTCGTTCAGTTGGTTTGGTTTTAAAGTTGGAGGGTTCTGCGGGTTCTCAGAAGGGTCTCCACTCCTTTCACGGCGTCTCGTGGTTCCAGACGTTCTGGAGCCCGTGATCTTAAAGCCGGTCGCTTTTAAAGGGAGATTTATGACAGCTGTAGTCGTCAGGCTCTGTTCTAACGAGCTGCTTTACTGACAGGAAGTGTCCCTTGAACATGATCCCTCAGCTGATCACTTGTTTTTGTTCTCCACATGGCCAGTTCCCCTCATCAAAGTCCCCCCCCGTAACCTGGTGAACGTGAGCGGCAGCAGCGCCGTGTTCCTGTGCGAGGTCTTCGCTTTTCCCATGGCGCAGGTGGAGTGGAGGAAGGACGGGAGGGAGGTCATTCTGCCGGGGGATGATCCTCACATCTCTGTGCAGGTTTGTCTTCTCATCTCTCAAACATTCTGTTCAGAAGTCCTCAGTCCTCTTTAGAACCAAACATTTCTGGATTTTGGAGAATGTGGAAGAACCTAACCCCCCCACACAGAGCCCTATGAGATGAACTAGAACAGAGACTGTGAGCAGGTCCTCTAATCTGACCCCCCTGATGACTTGTGGATGAATGGACGGGACGTTCTACAGACAACCCTCCAAAGTTCTGGAGAAAGCCTCCACAGAAGAGCGTGGGTTAGATCAGAGTGTTTACAGCTGAGGGGGAACCAACTCAGATTGAGATGTTCCTGAAGCTCCTGTAGGTGCCCTGTGTCACAGTTCCAATTCCACTGTCCTAAAATCTCTTATTTTTAATGATTAGTAAATCAGGTTTAATTACGGTTATAGATGAGATGACCCTTTCAGATTTTCTCCAGCGTTCTGTGAGTCTGGTGGTTTGTTTGGTTCCCTTCACAGTCGAGGGGAGGTCCTCAGAAGTACGAGCTCTCCAGCTGGCTCCAGATCGAGGACGCAAATCGGGAAGATTCAGGAACCTACAGATGCATCGCCAGGAACAGTCTGGGTGACATTTCAGCCACCGCAGTGTTGGGAATCCTGCCACCAGGTGACGATCCATGGCTGAGGTGCAGGAGATCAAATTAGAGAGAGTGAAGTTAGTGGAGATATTGAAGTTAGTGGGGTTACTTAAGTTAGTGGACATGGTGAAGTTAGTGGAGAT
>JAFMOD010000290.1:141892-159552 GCA_019802435.1 Corydoras maculifer | reverse complement strand
ACAGGAACCCTAACCTACAGGAACCCTGAACTAAAAGAACCCGGATCCACAGGAACCCTAACCTACAGGAACCATGAACTAAAAGAACCCGGATCCACAGGAACCCTAACCTACAGGAACCATGAACTACACGCATATAGAACCTTTTGTTTGTTCGCCTTTAAAGTTTTATTTTTGAAAATGTTCCTGAATTTAGTTTTAACTTAAAATGAAGAAAAATTTTAAAAGCTTGTAACCTGAGTGTGAACACTGATAAGAATCAGAACCTCGACTGACATCTTGGTTTTCATTTTAAACATTTAATAACGTTTTTCAAACCTCTGATCTTTAATGACTTCATTTGGTCCAAACACTTTAAACTCTCCTCCTCCTGCAGCGTGACTTTAACTTTAACGTCTGATTGGATTTTAAATGTAAAAAGTGAACTAAATATTTGGGGGGGGGGTGGTGTTCCACCCCTGTCACGTGACGCTGAAGTCTGTTCTCGATGGTGGAACTGAATAAAACATTAGAACTCAGGGATTCAATCTCACATCCAGAGGAACCATGTTAGAATAAGTTTGACTAAAGTCCCCCTCAGAGACGGCTGCTGTATGATCCGTGTCCGCCAGGTGGCAGCAGAGAGGAAGAAAAGTTTGAACCGCAGCTAAAAGTAGTCTCCATTCCCAGCGGCTCTGAGTTCTAGTTCTAAAGGAGAACCTACGTCATCATCGATCACTTTTATAATTAAAAAACTCATTTTTAATTTGAAAGTAATTTTAATGATTGTGATCTCTTTATGGAATTCCCGGTTACCATGGTAAAATCTCAACAGCTGCTGCTTAAAGAAACACGGTGACTTTCTTAACACACTGATTATATATGTGTGTGTGTGTGTGTGTGTGTGTGTGTGTGTATAAATATATATATATATACACATGTGTGATATATGTAAATGTGTGTGTGTGTGTTTGCGTTGTGACAGTGGAAACTTAACACTGAAGAACAGGATGTCAGCAGAGCAGCTGACCACAGAGTTGAGATAACAGCCTGAAGGTTACATTTATACGAATACACACACACACACACACACACACACACACACACACACATACACACACTGCAGTGACCTTCCGGACGAATGCAGAATTCAGAACCATATTCTCATTTGAAGTTCAGGAGAACAATAGGATCCGGGGGTGAACCTGTCCCGTCAGTCATTACCACATGATCCTCCACCCAAAAAAGAAACTGTTACCCGCAGGGGGCGTGTCGTGAGCTAAAACTCCATCTCTAACGCCAACGCTAACCCCGATGGTGAAACAGCGTGACGTAAGCTGATCTGGAACCCTGCAGAACGTTAGTTGTATCATCGCAGCTGGTGTGAAGACTTCTCCGCGTTGTTGTTCTTTGGCGGACGTTGAAACGTGGTGCAGCTGGAACCCACGCTCCGGGGTAACCTCGCACTCCTCCTCATGTTCCGCACAGCGTGTTTTAAATAAAGCTTTTTTCTTTCGGAGGCTGATGTGTCGAACGGGATCGGGACGTTCCGTTATGAAATCGAGAACCTGACCGTGTGAGGACGTTTGGGGAACGACGTAGTAAAGCTGAGCGACCCACACCTGACCTGACCTATACCCCATCAGAGGTGTGGGACGAATTAGACCTGAGATTGTGAGGGGCAAAGACATTCTGAGACATTTTTTATGTTTTCAGGGTCTGGGCTAATAAACTAACGGGATAGGCCTGACCCATCGTCTTTTTGACCTGAAGATTAAAGGTCTTTAATACCCACTGATTACTTTTTCATTCATTCATTCATTATAGAGGGGGGGGGGGTGGTTCTCCATGCCCATCCAGGGGTGAACGTTTCGGGCGCTGGGCAGATACACCCAGGACAGGGCGCCCTTGGGTCTGTTTTGGGTCAGTTTTGGGTCAGTTTTGGGGCTGTTTTAGGACTGTTTTCGGTCAGTTTTGGGACGGTTTTAGGTCAGTTTTGGGTCAGTTTTGGGGCTGTTTTAGGACTGTTTTCGGTCAGTTTTGGGTCTGTTTTCGGTCAGTTTTGGGTCTGTTTTAGGTCAGTTTTGGGGCTGTTTTGGGTCAGTTTTGTGTCAGTTTTGGGGCTGTTTTGGGTCAGTTTTGGGGCTGTTTTTGGGGCTGTTTTGGGACTGTTTTGGGTTAGTTTTGGGGCTGTTTTGGGGCTGTTTTTGGGGCTGTTTTGGGACTGTTTTGGGTTAGTTTTGGGTCAGTTTTGGGGCTGTTTTTGGGGCTGTTTTGGGTCAGTTTTGGGGCTGTTTTGGGTTAGTTTTGGGTCAGTTTTGGGGCTGTTTTTGGGGCTGTTTTGGGTCAGTTTTGGGGCTGTTTTTGGGGCTGTTTTGGGTTAGTTTTGGGGCTGTTTTGGGTTTGTGATGAAGTACGTCAGGGTTCTGAGTGCGGAGCAGCTCACCATCTGTGGCGGTTGATCTGGGTGAGACAGGATGCACCGTCGACGGCGTGGAGCTCGCTACGTCACCAACAGACAGAAAGAGGAAAGAGCGCTGGGTCCAGGAAACTGCAGTCGAGAACGCGAAGACATGGAGGAGGACATCAGAAAGCGGGGTCTCCTGTTCCTGCAGCAGCAACGACTCGGAAAGGTGAGTCCACCCCGGAGAACCCGCGTTGGAGAACCCTACATACAATAAAAGATGAAAGAGATGATGAAGGAGTGAACGCTGATACATAAAGAGAGGACGTTCTGACGTTCTGGTGTCCTTTGGTGTCTCTGTGATGTTCTCACAGCGCAGAACCTTCATTAGAACAGTCCTCCCTCTGGAACCTTTTATTCCTAATGTCTTCTGCTCCTCAGCTCGAACCCGCTCCCATTAGTTTCATCTTTTGATTTAATGATGATGATGATGATGATGATGATCCGTTTCCTAAATGACACAGTGAACTCGGAATCGACTTTGTGTTCACACAAGGTTCAAGGTTCCATACCGTCTCAGTGTTCCGACGCCGAGCCTCCAGCATCAGAGGACATCACAGAGTGACCTCAGATTAATGAAATTAATTCATTCATTATCTCACACTTAATCCTCTATTAGGGTCCCGTGGTGGGGGGTGGGGGGGGTGGGAGAGCGTTTCGGGCGCTGGGGCAGATACACCCAGACGTCAATCTATCACTGGGTACACAAACACGCTATTTGGGGCAATTTGGAGCATTCGATTCACCTTGAATCCATGATTTTTGAAATGTGGGAGGAAACCCAGGCAGACACGGGGAGGACATGCAAAGTCCACCCAGATCGGGATCCGAACCAGGCTGTTAACTTGAACTTTTCGGTTCTATTTACATAACCAGTGTAAAGGTCAGTGATGGGCAAACTCCAATGTCAGTGATGGGCAACCCCCCCTCCCCCCCCCCCACATCACTGACCTTTACACTGGTCTTGTAAATAAAACCAGACTGAGATTATCAACACAATTATTTATATTAATTTGTTAATTAATTTATTTATAAATGTTGCTGAGTGATTTTGCCGGACGGTTCCGTTCCGTTGATGTCCTCCACACCGAGCGCTGACCGCATTAAACAGAACTCCATTAGTTGGTGTGTTCGGCGTCAGATAATCTGGCGGAACGTCGTGGTTCCGACGGCTCGGTCACTCGAGCTGCACCTTCGAGCCAAATCTGACTTCCTCAAAGCTGACGGGCCGTTCGCTTCCCCTCCAGATTATTAATCTCTCTAATTAACCTCAGAATAATCTGCAGCCTCAGTTCCACGAGGAGACCAATAATCTGAATAATCTGATCAGCATTTACTCCCCGGATTAACTGCAGAACAGTCTGGATTAAGTGCAGAACTGTGCAGATCAAGTGCAGAAATGTGCGGATTAAGTGCAGATCCTTCCGTATTAACTGCAGAACCATCTGGATTAACTGCAGAAGTGTCCGGATTAACTGCAGAACCGTCTGGATTAAGTGCAGAACCGTGTGGATTAAGTGCAGAACCGTGTGGATTAAGTGCAGAACCGTCCGGATTAAGTGCAGAACCGTCCGCATTAAGTGCAGAACCGTCCGGATTAACTGTAGAACCGTCCGGATTAAGTGCAGAACTGTCTTGATCAAGTGCAGAACTGCAGATTAGTGTAGAACCGTCCGGTTTAAGTGCGGAACCATCCAGATTAACTGCAGAACCGTCTGGATTAAGTGCAGATCCGTCCGGATTAAGTGCAGAATTGTCTGGATTAAGTGCAGGATTAACTAAATGAAGTAAATAGATTTATTATTATGTAAATTATTGAATTTTTCTCGACATCAAAACAGAAACAAGATAAAAAAAACCAAATTAAAATAACGAGTTTAAAGATCCGAACCAATCGGCACGTCGGTTTTGGGAGGGAACCGTGAAGAAGAACCCGTCCACCATTTTTAAAAATCAGACAGACAGAGGCAGACAGCACACACACACACACACACACACACACACACACACACACACACACACACTCCAAAATCCTGAGCGTGGAAGCTTTAAACTAAATAATAAAAATAAATAATACAGCAATAAACCACTAGAGGGCGTGTCATCGTCCTAAATAAAGCCCATAAAGAGGTGTGATCAGTCCCGGCGTGTAGTGGAGAACAGCGCCACCTCTTTACGTGATTTATTCAGAATAATACACTGAGTCTGATTTAATAAAACACTTACAAACTTAAACACTATAATAAAAAACAAGAAATTAAATTTCATTCAGAAATTAAAAACTAAATCGTTAATCATCTGATCTGCAGCGACGTCATCTAGTCCGCTTTATAAAGTGAACGCTGATCGCTGAGTAACAGGATTCCGGTTTCTCTAACCATCACGCTGCCCTCTAGTGTCCAAATGACAGAACACAGTTTATAAAACTGTGACAGGTTTTAAAATGTACTGAGTCACACTCTGGGCTGCTGGGATAGGCTCCGGCACTATCAATTAGGGCAGCCGACTGTACGCAGACCCTGATCTGACAGAACTGTCGAACGTAGAGGGAAGTTGCGAGGCATGCTGCCGTCCGGCAGAAGGTCAGACTTTATTTGCCCTCCTCGCCTCTCTGTTCTGTTTGGGGTTCTCATCTCCTTTACTGATGGAGTCGATGATTTCGGTTTATTTTCGTCTTTGTGGTTGAATGTTTACGAGCAGAGCGCCGGTTCCTGCCGGGTCCTGCCGGTTCCTGCCGGGTCCTGCCGGGTGGCGCTGCACGGCCGGTCCCGACGGAACCCTGGTTCTCTCAGGTTCTCACTCTGAGGCTTTTCCCTGCCGCCGGTCGTCTGATCTTCAGAACGTCGGGGGTTTGTGATCTGTCGCCTGCAGCAGCAGGTGTTCAGAATCCTGCGCTCTGATTGGCTGAACGCGCTTCTTCTCACAGATGAAGCGATAAACAGCTGAGCGCAGCGGAACTCTGGTCTTTAAACGTATTGAGACGTTTGCATGTTCTCCCGTCTCTGTGTGGGTTTCCTCTGGAAGCTCCAGTTCCCTCAACACAGCATGTGCTTCCTCTGGAAACTTAATGTGTGTGTTAGTGTGTGTTAGTGTGGGAATGGATCATCCTCCTCCTTTGATCCGCACTTCATCTCTATTAGTAATGGAACATAAAATAAAATAAAATAAAATAAAATTCATCGCCTGTACCAGAGGGGGCGCATGGTAGCACTCTAATGGAGATGCAGGGTCAGCTCTAATTAATAATATAGATGTTTTGTTACAAGTGATTCCGAATCAATTCCCACAGTGACTCTTCAATCTTCAAACTTCAATCTGAGTGAATGTAGTAAATGATTCTTAGTTTTGGGAATCATCTAAATGTGTTAAAGAGCAGATTTGATTTGATTCTGTAGTTCTGTAACCGATTGGAAGAGGGTGTGAGTGTGTGTGTGGATGTTTACGGGGTGTGTGTGTGTGTGTGTGCTTTCAGAAGTGGAAGAGGGTGTGAGTGTGTGTGTGTGTAGATGTTTACGGAGTGTGTGTGTGTGTGTGTGTGCTTTCAGAAGTGGAAGAGGGTGTGAGTGTGTGTGTGTGTAGATGTTTACGGAGTGTGTGTGTGTGTGTGTGTGCTTTCAGAAGTGGAAGAGGGTGTGGTCGATCCTGTACTGTGAGAGCGTCTGCTCTATCTCACGTTTGGAGTTCTTCGAGTGTAAAGACGGAACGCTGGAGAAATCCAAAAACAGGCAGGAGAACAAGAAGGTGAGCCATTCGGACCGAACCCCGCTTCAGCACACGAGGCCCGGTTCTCACCCCCCAGACTCCCGCCTTGTTCTCACTCCCTGGACTCACCCCCCGGACTCACCCCCGGACTCACCCCTGGACTCACCCGCCGGACTCACCCCCCGGACTCACGTCCGGACTCTGACGTCACAGTGGTTTGGATCTGGGCCGGTTGCCATGGCGACCCTTCAGGGCCGATGTCATGGTGCGGTGGTTGTGGGTTTATTTTAACCACAGGCGCTCTGCAGCTGACATCATCCTCCTCTGAGCCACGCTTCATCTCCATTACTAACAACCCCCCCCCCCCAAAAAAAAGAGGGGGCGCATAGCAGCACTCTGATGGAGATGCAGGGATAGGCACCAATTAATAATATAGATGCTCATCACAGCTTTAGGTTTAGGTACACTGACACAGTGCAGCAAGTGACTGAATCAATTTCTATAGTGACTCTGAATCAACGCAGTAAATGATTCTTAGTTTTGGGAATCATTCTAAACATGTTAAAGAGCAGATTTAAAAAAAACCTTTCAAATGATTCTGAATCAGTTTGGGGAATGAGTTCTGTAACTGATTCCGAATCATTTTGTGAGTGAATCAGTTATGCTGAGTCATTCTGAACTGGCTGAATATATGATTCTGAATCGGTTTAGTGAGACATTTAAAAAAAATCTTTGATTCAGTTTTGTAAAAGTCATATTCATGTGAGTGATTCTGAGTCATTTGGGATGAGGGGGCAGATTTGACCCACTGTGGGGTAAATGTGGGAGAGGACAATTTTGTACATTGTTGTTGCTGCCTGGCCGCTCAAGGAGGACGAGTCCCCCACTGAGTCTTGGTCCTCCCAAGGTTTCTTCCTTGAATAACAACATAAAAGGGAGTTTTTTCTTGCCACTGTCGCTTCGGCTTGCTCTTTGGGGGTTTAAAGGCTTTTCATTCTGTAAAGCTGCTTTGTGACCATGTACTGTTATAAAAAGCGCTATAGAAATAAATAACTTGAACTTGAACTTGAACTTGACAATGGTGTCTTTAACAGAGTTTGATTCCTGTGCAGGGTGGATAAGCTCTAGTCTGTCGATTTTGCATGTTCTCCCTATATCTTCCTTCAGAAGTTTCCTCCTCAGTTCAGTAACATAGCAACCGGAGACCTGTGATTGGTGGGTTACTAAGACCCCCCCACCTCCACCCCAACCCCCCCCCCTTTGTCCACCTGCGTTTCAGATGATGCATAACTAATTAATTAATGAGCCCGCTGACGGATCTCCCCGCAGATCATCAAGATGAGCGACTGTATCCGGGTGACGGACTCGGACGTGGACGGCTGTCCTAAAGACTGCAGGGCCTTTCTGGTGGAGACCACGGAGAAGACCTTTGTGTTCGCGGTGGAGGTGGTGGAGCTGAGGGACTGGATTCAGAAGCTGTGCGAGGTCGCGTTTCCGGTACGTTACAAACCGAACAACGTCGTCGAGACGCACGAGACGTACGAGACGTGCGAGACGTACGAGACGTGCAAGACATATGAGACGTACGAGACGTACGAGACGTGCGAGACGTATGAGACGTACGAGACGTGTGAGACGTACGAGACGTGTGAGACGTACGAGACGTGCAAGACGTATGAGACGTATGAGACGTACGAGACGTGCGAGACGTATGAGACGTACGAGACGTGCAAGACGTATGAGACGTATGAGATGCATGAGACGTACGAGACGTGCGAGACGTACGAGACGTGTGACACGTACGAGACGTACGTGTCTGAACGTCCTGATGTGAGGCGCGTTTGAGGTTTGGAAACCCCCCCTGCCCCCCCTGCCTCCCCCACGCTCGCCTCCCACCAAAACTGAGTCATTTAAATCAGCGTCATCATAAGAAACAGCAGAGTCACCCCAACCCTGAAGATCAGACACAGGGAGGACATGCTCCACCCCCGCCGCTCCACCACCGTTCCCCACTGAGCGGCGTCGACCCTCCACCCGCTCGGCTGCAGACGTCCTGCTGGCATCACACCGGACGCCGTGCAGAGCGAGAGGAAGTTTGAGAACATGGCGCCGACGGCAGAACGTCTTCAGAAGCTGTGACGTCGTTGGAACGACGCTGAGGCCACGGCGTGAACCACAGACCTTCACAGCAGGCCGCTGTAACAACGCCATGGCGTCACTTAAAGGAGGACCATCCTGACCCTGCAGAGGAACTTCGGAGTTCTCATTCAACTCCTCTGAGTGACCCAGATTGATTTGAACCTTTAGGTTGTTTTAGAACAAAAAAACACCTTCAGCCACCTGCCATGGGGTTCTAGATGACGTGGGTCCACCCTTTGTAGCTAGAACATCTTCAGCTCTTCTGTGAAGGCCGTCCACGAGGTTCTGGATTGTGTTTGCTCTTTCAGAACCGTGTTTGTGAGGTCACACCCTGATGGTCTCGAGAAGGCCTGGCTCTCAGTCTGCATTCTAATTCATCTTAAAGACTGATGTTCTGGTGCTCCGTCATGTTGACGAGGACGGGGTCGGTTCCAAACGGTTCCCCCGACGTTGGGAGTGTGGAACTGTCCAAAATGTATTGTGAGTTCCTTTCAGTGGAACTAAGGGTAACCACGCCCAGCTCCTGAAATACAACCCCCCCAGTCAGACAAGAACCGTTCTCCTGGAACCACCAAACCCAGACTGGTCCATCAGATCTCCAGATGGAGAAGCGCGATCCGTCACTCCAGAGAACGCGTCTCCACTGTTCTAGAGTCCAGCGGTGGACCTTAACCACTGAGCTACCCCACCTAATAGTTAATTAGGATGAGCCTTGGTCCTCACAAGGTTTCTCGCAGCTACCGTAAGTTCTTGAGTTCGTGGACGTCACGGTTCCGTCAGCAGGTTCAGGTTCATCTAAACTTGATTTAATAAACTGAACCTGAACTCAGTTTGAGTTTGAGGAAGGTGCGTTGTTCTCTGTAGGTTCCTGTAGGTGTCACTGTTCTCCCGGTGTGTTGGTCCATCAGTAGGTTTGTTAGAATGCTCCTGATTGGTTCTCTCTCTCTCTTTTCTGTGATCTGTAGACAAAATGGGGCGAACGAGGATTATTGAGGAAAAACAGTCTACCATCCGACGGCGTGGAGGTCTCCATGACGGACAACTCGCTGTACTGCGGAAAAGAGGCAGGTGAGTTCCACGCACCCACCCACCGCGAACGGGACCCAACGACGGGACGGCGGCGGAGAGCTCCCCCGAAATGTTTCAAACAATGAAAATCTAATCCAGATTACGGCATCTGCACTCGAACCTCCACCAGAGGGCTCCCTCCGAGGATCCGCGCCCGGCGTCATTCTATTCATTTAACTTTAAAGAGGCAACTCGACGGAGATCCAGTCCAGTCTTGGCGTACGATGTCGTAGGAGGAGCGTCTTTGGATGAGAGTCCAGTCTGGAGAACAGGTTCTGATCTGCTCATGAGAGTCCAGGTTCTAACGTCTAAAGAGGGAACCTGCAAAAAAACGGCGCCCTCGCTCCTGCAGACGATCAGAACGTTGCAGATATTTGAGTTCCACCACAAACACAACTTCCTGAACACAGCAGTCAGCTGGCGAGGAAAAGAGAGAGAGCGAGAGAGAGCGAACGAGAGAGAGAGAGAGAGCGAGGAAGGAAGGGTTTTCTTACATCTACTGCAATGGGTTCCGAACCCTGAGCACAAATAGAAACAAGCAAGACGTTCCTGAGCTTGGGTCCCAGGCGGGGCAGATGGGAAGCCTGTTAATGGAACTTTTGCATGTTCTCCTCATGTTTGTATAGGTCTTATTGTTTTATATAGTGGTTTTCAAACACGCCCACGAGGTGGAAATGTCTGCAAGACGGTGTCGGACCGTCCTGGGTGTTTCTCACGGTTCCCTGTCAGTGCAGGGATAGGCTCCAAAACCTCCTCACAGAACCTGACCTTTAGTAGCTGCTCACCAGAGAACTGGTCATCAGTTGAGGCCGTGTTAACGATGCAGAGCGGGGACCGGTGTGGGGATTGGTGTAGATCGGGGCGTTTGTTCTTCCAGAACCGTGTTTGTGAGGTCACTGATGTTCTACGAGAAGGCCTGGCTCTCAGTCTGCGTTCTAATTCATCCCAAAGACGTTCTATGGGGTTCAGGTCAGGACTCTGTCCTCATGGACTTTGTCTTCTGGTGCTCCGTCATGTTGACGAGGACGGGGTCGGTTCCAAATGATGGGTTCCGAACCCTGAGCACAAAAAGAAACAAGCAAGACGTCCTGAGCTTGGGTCCCAGGCGGGGCAGATGGGAACCCTGTTAATGGAACTTTTGCATGTTCTCCTCATGTTTGTATAGGTCTTATTGTTTTATATAGTGGTCTTCAAACACGCCCACGAGGTGGAAATGTCTGCAAGAGGGCGTTTCTCACCCTGGGTTTCCTCCTCACAGAACCTGACCTTTAGTAGCTGCTCACCAGAGAACTGGTCATCAGCCGAGGCCGTGTTAACGATGCAGAGCGGGGACCGGTGTGGGGATTGGTGTAGATCGGGGCGTTTGGACCCGCGAGCGTTCCGCAGTTTGTTTAGAGCTCATGGCAGGAAGGCGTCGGAAACGCGAAGCGGGGCTCTGGAAAGCTTCAGCGCTTCCTCTTCCTCTCGTTCTATTTCTGAAGACGTTCTGCTTTTCGGCGGAAGGAACCGTGACCTCCTTCAGCTCGCTCTACAAAAGGAGAACTGTTCTGCGGCTGCACACAGAGCCACCCGGAGGCGCCGCTCGCCCCGAAACCATGCCGCGGGGCCCGGGGGTTTCGGCGTGCGACTCCGCGGCCCCCGGTTTGAGTCACTGCTGCAGGGATAAGAACAAAACGCCACAATCCCACGGTCATGTGATCAGAGTGGAGAACGCTGCCCTCTGCTGGACTCGCCTCATCGTAGCAGGAATTTAATTTACTGATTTAATTTACTATAGAAACATTACACGTGTGAATCGGAATCGTCATGACGATTCAATACGACTCATCAAACGATTCGATTCTTTCGATACTTAAGAATTAAATTTTTTTTTAATTATTAATGGGAATTTGGGGAAACAATAATAAGGTAGCGCCACCCGCAGCTCTGGAGTGTGTATTACGTGTTTGTCGTTAAAAACATAAATCGATTCCCTCGCTGCCGAATCGATTCGGCGAATCTTAGAACATTAAACTCCACCCCTTTGGGCAGCTGAGGTGAGGACTATCCCGGCACAAACGATGACGTTGTATACGGGCCGTATTTGTATAAAGTTGTATACGTTGTACACAGGTCACCGTGACCCCCCTCCACCCCCCCAAGACACACACACTGACTCTGCGCTTTGTTAAATGTGTAGTTCATAATATTTAGGGAAGAACATACAAAACCACAGAAGGAGAAGTGGGAGCATACAACAGAAGAAAGATCAGAACGTCTTCAGCCGACGTTCTCACAGAGTTCTAAAGTTCTAAATGTGGAAGACGGACCGTGAGCGCTCGGGCTCGAGAACGGCGAACTTAATAAACGCGACCGAAACGGGTTCGAATCTGCAGCGGTCATGTTTAAAGGTGAAATTCAGACGTGGGGGCCGGTTCCACTTCTGCTCGGCGCTGTTTGCTCATAATGATAAAGACTCCTCAGACCTCTGACTCAGAGCTTAGAGGACGGTTCTGCTTTTCAATCATCACAACACAGTTCCACTGCACCCCCCCCCCCTCATCACTCATCAACACGGCCCACTGTCTCACTTAGAACATCACACGGAACACCAACCGCCTGGACCCTACATCACCTGAGAACCAGACAACCAAACAACGGACATGAGAGAACCAAACATCAGACACATGAGAACCCAGAGAACCAAACATCAGTGTAACTGTAATCCATACTCCAATCTCCTGAGACTGGTGTATGGAACACTGTTATAAGAGTTCCTGTCTGGCTGTGCGTTTTTTTGTTGATATTGATATTTTTTATACATTTATTTTATTTTATTTTATTTTATTTTATTTTATTTGACTCTTTTTAAAAATTAAGGAATTTCCAAAAACATTGAACACCGAATCACATTTAATTGAATCGAATCGAATTGAATCGTATTGAATCGTGTCGTGGGGAGAGTATCGAGAATAATCGAATCGAATAGCCATGCTGACTCCGATTCACACGCCTACCCAGAACCATAACGGTGGGATGGGGTGACCCCTCTGGTAGAAACGTGTCATTGCAACAACGTTCCATCATCTGTGTTCTCTGCACTCTGAACCTCGTCTCACGGTGGACCAAGCTGGAGGTGAGACCCGCGTGTGGAGAACCTTCAGCTCCATCCTAACCGTCTCCCGTTCCCCCGTTTCAGCGATGAAGGACTTTAAGGTGACGATGCGGCGTACGGACGCTGCCGAGCGATGTGAGCTGCGAGGACACTACCTCTTACGCACCGACCTGGACAGCCTCTTTTTGAAGGAACCCAAGACGGGCGAGGTCCTCTACACCTGGCCGTACCGCTTCCTCCGCAGATTCGGACGCGACAAGGTGGAATTGTCCTCTTCATCTTCGTGCCGTTACGCCGGTTTACCGGACGTCTCTGTCTTTGTCGGTGGTTTGACCTTCTGTGTTTGTTCTTTGTTGTTAAAACAGACGACGTTCTCGTTCGAGGCCGGCCGGCGGTGCGAGTCCGGCGAAGGGAACTTCGAGTTCGAAACCAAACAGGGGAACGCAATTTTCCAAAACATCGAAGCGGCAATCAACGTGCAGAAAGAGACCTTGTCCCAACAGCCATCGGGCACCCCGCGGGAACGGGAACCCGCCCCCCAGCCGCCCAAAGTGGTGGCGCCTCCGGAGGACGGCGGGACGATCTACAGCATGCTGAGCGACGGCGCCCCCAAGGACAAGCCCAAGGCATCGTCCCCCCATCGCGGCAGACTGGAGACGCCCAGCGATAAGCACCTCACCGGGGTCAAGAGCCTGAACATCGACACGCGCCCCGCGCCCAAGAAGAACCAGGTCAAGAACTTCCGCAGCTGTCCGTTAGCCTCCACCGAGGACGAGGCCTACTCCCGGGTGACGGCGCTGCTGGCGGACCGAGAGGGGTCGGACAAACCGGAGAACGACGGCAAGAAGCGGGCTCTGCACCACGTCTCCAGCTCCCCGGAGTCCGATTACTCACTTCCCTTCGACAACATCGCCAAGAACACCATGGTGGACATGTTGGCGGCGTCCCTCCTGGCACCGCTGCCCAAAGCAGAGGCCCGCGGCGAGAACGGCGCCGCCCCCAAGGCCGCGGAGCCGCTTTACGACATCATCGACGAGACCGCCGTCAGGTCCTCGTTCACGCACAAGCCCCCGGCGCGTTCTCGCGTGGAACACATCTACGACGAGCCCGAGAGCTGCGCCGTGCCCGCCGTCCCCCCCGCCCTCTATGACGACCCCGAGGAGGTCCGGAGCCAGGCCTGGAAAACGCACGGCTCCGCCGGAGACCCCGCCGGACACGAGTACCCCTACAACGCCCACGCCGACGACTACGCCGTTCCCAAACCCCCCCGCAGAGCCACGCTGCCGGGAGAGGACAAAAAGAAGAAAGAAATGGGCGCGGTGGAGGACGCCGCCTCGCCCTACGATAACTTTGTTCCCAAAAGATAAACGGCGTCCGGGCGGGACGGAGGCTTTAGGGACTGATGGACTGACGGACGTGATTACAGTCCATTGAAAGCGTTGACGAGCCTGCGGCAGGTTTAATCCCGCCCCCGCCCACGCCCCCCCTCCCTCACAGTTCTGTCTTTAACTCTGTGGTTCTAGATTTTGGACGTCTGTGATATTCCACCTGCATCCTCTAACAGATCTGGGGTCGCAGTCTCTGTTCCAATTCATCCCCGAGGTCCGGGGTTGGGGGTGAGCTCGGGGTGCTCAGTGCACTGCCCCTCTGGAACAGAAGGAGGCGCTCTGCCGGGGATGAGAGTCACTGCAGCGCTGCATCACATGACCCCAGATCAGAACCTGAGGATTCAGAGCTGCAGACGCGTTTCACATTCTCACAGTTTTCAAATGAACTCTTCAAATGAGTCTGCACTCAGTCCTTCAGTACAGTACAGTAAAGTACAGTACAGTAAAGTACAGTACAGTAAAGTACAGTAGAGTACAGTAAAGTACAGTAAAGTACAGTACAGTAAAGTACAGTAAAGTACAGTACAGTACAGTAGGGTACAGTACAATACAGTACAGTACAGTAAAGTACAGTACAGTAAAGTACAGTAAAGTACAGTACAGTAAAGTACAGTAAAGTACAGTACAGTAGGGTACAGTACAATACAGTACAGTACAGTACAGTACAGTAAAGTACAGTAAAGTACAGTACAGTACAGTACAATACAGTACAGTACAGTAAAGTACAGTAAAGTACAGTACAGTAAAGTACAGTACAGTATAGTACAGTACAGTAAAGTACAGTAGAGTAAAGTACAATACAGTAAAGTACAGTATAGTACAGTAAAGTACAGTACAATACAGTACAGTATAGTACAGTAAAGTACAGAACAGTAAAGTACAGTACAATGCAGTACAGTAAAGTACATTACAATACAGTAAAGTACATTACAATACAGTAAAGTACAGTATAGTACAGTAAAGTACAGTATAGTATAGTACAGTAAAGTACAGAACAGTAAAGTACAATACAGTACAGTAAATTACAGTACAGTAAAGTACAGTATAATACAGTGAAGTACAGTACAGTAAAGTACAATACAGTACAGTATAATACAGTACAGTATAATACAGTACAGTATAATACAGTACAGTGAAGTACAGCACAGTAGAGTACAGTAAATTAAAGTACAGTACAGTGAAGGAGTCGGTTCTGTAAATGTAGAGCTTTAAATCTAAAGTGAAGAACATGCGGAACGTTCTGAACCTTATTGATCTCTGTGTTTATATTTCTCTGTATTTGATCAGATGTTCCACCATGTTCTGATATAAACTGTACATGACGTTCTGCTGACGTTCTACTGATGTTCCACTGAGTTAGACCCGAGGTCACGCGCTGTACACCTGTGAGAGAGGAACGGGTTCTCCTCAAACGATTACACTCTTCATTTTTATGATTATTATTATTATTATTATGGAATAAATCAGACGACTCAGAGGTTTGAATTGGATGGTTTACACTCTGGTGCACTTGCACACCACCACCACCTCCACACCACCACCTCCCTTCACAGACAGAGGTGTGAACTCAAACAGCACACATGACCTCATCCTCCACCTGAACGAAGACCTAACGAGGCAGACGAGGCAGGGCCGAGGGAGAGGCGAGGCTGGGCCCAGGGCCTTCCCCAAACTGTTTCCACAAAGTTGCGATCATGCGATTGTCTATAAAACCCGAGCGGCTGCTTGGTTTTAACACACCTGCATTCCCGAACCTGAACTTCAGAGTTCAGAGTCGTTCTGATGGTTAGGGAGAACATGCAAATGAACCGTGTTCAACAGAGGTCTTGGTTCGGGCTGTGTCTCTGTGTTCTGTCTAATAGAACAGGATGCAAGTGCACAAGATTAATGTCCCCTATGCCCTTTTTAGTGCATGAAGTCATTAAGCATTCATCATTATTATTAGTGATGAGTCATTAGACCACGTGAGGGCGATGTGATGAGGGTGTGATGCCCGCCGCTGGCCACACGGCGGCGCTGTTGCCCTGCCGCAGCAGAGCAGAGTGACGCAGTGGAGTGATGGAGTGAAAACAAGTGGCTTGTGGAAAAGCAATTTGTCAACCTGATTGGATGTGAATACAAATGGGCTTCATTAAGGCGGCGGCGGTAATTATACAGAGCGGCGCGAGTCGTCCCTCACGCCGGAACCCGGGGCACGGCACGCCCAAGAAGTGCTGAGTGTTTACCAAAATAATCAACAGAATTAATAATATTTAAGAGGCATTTCTGCCTCCGCTCCATCACACGCCGCTGACGGAAACATCCCATAATATCAAATACTCGTGTTACTCGTGATGCTGATCCACGCTCTGAGACGCTCCAGCAGACAGAGAGACACCGCCGGACACTTTATTAGGCCTCGGCGTGCAGCATCATGTCACCTGAGGCTCTACAAAGAATCTAGAACCCACATTTCACACGGACTTCTCAATCCATCCATCACCTCCCGCTTTATCCTCTATTAGGGTCACGGGGGGGGGGGGGTTTCCCCATGCCCATCCAGTGGAGAACGTTTTAGGCGCTGGGCAGATAGACCCAGGACAGGGGGGCAATCTATCACTGGACACACACTCACTCACACACACACTCTATATGGGGCAATTTGGAGAACTCAATTGACCTTGATCCAAGCTTTTGGACTGTGGGAGGAAACCGGAGAACCCGGAGGAAACCCACGCGGACACAGGGAGAACATGGAAACTCCACCCAGATGGAGATTCGAACCGTGAATCCCTAATGCTGAGAGGAGAACATGCCAAACACTAAGCCACCGTGCCGCCCTGAATTATAATATTATAATATTTCCTCCATCGTTGGTATTAACAGAGTAACCTGGTTAACCACCCAGTTAACCAGTGTGTGTGTGTGTGTGTGTGTGTGTGTGTGTGTATTCAGGCGCTGGGCAGATACACCCAGAACAGGACGCCAATCCATCACTGGTACACAATCACTCTACAGTATAGGGGCAATTTAGAGCATTCAATTCACCTTGAATCCATGTTTTTGGATTGTGGGAGGAAAGCGTAGAACCCGGAGGAAACCCACGCGGACACGGGGAGGACACGCAAACTCCACCCAGAACCGGATTCGAACCTGGACTCCCCAGCGCTGAGAGGAGAACATGCCAAACCACTGCAAGCCTACAATCCTAAGAGATGATATTTCAGCATGTGACCAAATCAGGAAGCGAGGAAGCGAGGGTGAACCATTCACCTGGCTCCATTCAATCATCTCTTTAAGACTCATAACCAGGGGGCGCTATGGGGCGGGTTATCAAACGAGACCCGGATGATGACATCAGAACGGCGGGGTCCGTTCAATCCGATCTGAAGCCTAAAAACGTCTTCGCCGAAACGGAGGGGTGGATGCGGCGGCGCGGCGCCCCCCGGTGGTTCTGAGCGGCCCGGTCCGCAGGAGACGCGCGTCTTCATTATTCCTGATGATTGGACGCTTTGCGAGCGGCGGGACGGCCTTGTCGGACGCAGGTGCTGCGCAGACGCGCGATCAATAAGCGCGTGTGGACGTGCCGCGCCCGTTCTGCGGGACGCTTAATTGGTTCCAGAGGATCCAATTTAACTGCGGCGCCTCCGAATGAAAAGCCACGATCCAACGCAACGCGGCGCAGAACCGGCGCCGTAAAGAAGCGGCTTCGGCAAATTAATTACTCCAATAACCCCCGATCTAACGAGCGCCTCGGATCTGCGAGCTCCGCGTTTCCGCGCCGTTCCAGGAGCCTATCCCGGCCGAACGTTCCGACGCATCGCCGACGGGAAATGGAGCGGAGAAT
>JAFMOD010000029.1:550756-585431 GCA_019802435.1 Corydoras maculifer | reverse complement strand
GTGTGTGTGTGTGTGCGCGTGTGCGTGTGCGTCACAGCACGGATGAATTAAATGTGGAGGATAAACTTGTAATGTTCTCGTTTCTAAGTCGATTTGGATAAAAAAGCGTCTGCTAAATGACTAAATGTAAATAAATTGCTCGTTGTAAGCAAAGAATGGAATAAAATAAAATAAAAAAGCAGTAATCCAGTCGATTCTCAGTTGCAGAAACCATTAAAGCATCATCAAAACAGAGAGCTTTGTGAGTTTGATCCCAGAACAGAACACACACGATGAAAGACATGATGCAAAAATCACAATCTATTTAAGTTTAAATTTTCTTACCAGACATCAGCTGCATCCGAGGCACCGCTTTTAATAAAGCGGCTACACATGACAAGCGTCATTTATCATATGACGTCACATCCCCCCTCTATAAAAGTTCCATTAAGTCATAAATATCATAACGCTTCTTGATTTTGGACACAATCATCATGTTTGTTGCACATAGTCACTTTAAAAATGATCATCCAGGGAACATTCACCTCCTGCTCGATGCCTACCAGTCAAAAGTTTGGCCACGCCCCCTTTCTGCTACAATTCGTCCTTGTTCTCAGTTCCATGGACTTTGTAGTTCTTCAATTCCAGATTGTAGTCCATCTGTTTGTGGTCTACAGGACATACTGTGTTCTCTGTTCTAATGGTCAGGACCCCTATAGTACCACCACAGATCAGGGGTTATTTGGTTGGTGCATTAGTCCTATCCCAGCAGTGTCCCTGAGGTGGAGAAATGAAACAGCTGCACCGCTGCACTAAAACCGCCTCATCGCATCAGAGTCACTGCAGAACTGACAATAAACAATCCACCACCCAACTCCAGAACGCAGGTTCTGTGATGTTCTGACCAACAAACACAAAGAACACAGATGGACTACAGTCTGTAGAATCCATCTATATGATAAGTGGAGAAAACAGAGAAGGGGGCGTGTCCAAACTTCTGACTGGTACTGTACTGGCCGTCCTTGTGATTACAGATGCAGCGGGAGATTGTAGATATTAAACTGAGTAACAAAAGTGTAAAGACACTGAGCTGAGCTCTACGTCTATGACATCATCCAGTACATGCATGTTTTTAAAATAAAGATCTATCTACCCTACAGGTTCTCTCTCTAACTAATCGCCCGGAATCCCGATCATCAGCCAGATCAATAAGTTTCCAACGAGGCCTTATCAGTTCATCCATCCGTCTGTTCCAGAGGATTGACTTTAATTTACACACAAACATTTTGTTCTACCATAAGACTGAAAGATCGGAAACATGTTCCTCGTGTTCTACAGATCAGGATTCTGTCCTCACTCACTAAATGATTAAAAACAAGGAGAACAAACCAATTCTGAAAGCCTTCGATGTGAAACATCCACAGACCCATAAATAACAACAAAAGAAAAAAACAAAGGATTCCAGTTACTATTTTAACTATACAGTACTTTACATAACGGTGTTTATCTCTAACATTAAGAAACGTCCAGACGTCAGTGTTTTCTCGGAACGTGGTGGCGTCTTCTTCATGGCTTCATCTCTGTAGCTCCTCCTCCCTCGAGGATTTCCAGCTGAAGGTCTCCGTCCTGAGGTTCTGTAATGAGAGAGATTTATTTACTGTATAATTTTATTCTTTATTGATTCTAAAGAGAGTTAAAGGAATATTAAATATTTTTCGCCCTGTGTTTCATCAAGGGCAGCACGGTGGCTTAGTGGTTAGCATGTTCTCCTCTCAGCACTAGGGATTCCCGGTTCGAATCCCCATCTGGGTGGAGTTTCCATGTTCTCCCCGTGTCTGCGTGGGTTTCCTCCGGGTTCTCAGGTTTCCTCCCACAGTCCAAAAACATGAAACAAGTCAATTGAATTCTCCAAATTGCCCCATATAGAGTGTGTATGCATGCGTGTCTATGTGAGGGAGTGTGTGCCCAGTGATAGATTGGCGTCCTGTCCTGGGTGTATCTGCCCGGCGCCCGAAACGTTCTCCCCTGGATGGGCATGGGGAACCCCACCGCAACCCTAATATAGGATAAAGCGAGAGATAATGAATGAATGAATGTTTCATCAATTTTCAATGATGTACCCCTCTAACCCAAGCTCACTGTGAGCTGAGAGTGAGCACTGACATGATGTGGCAGGGAGCCCTCTTGATGTGGTAACCTGCAGTATCTGCCCCTTCAGTTGTGCTTCTGTAGTCACATACTGCAGCATTATAATGCTTTATTTTCTTCGGCTGCTGTTCTGGTTTGTTTTGCTCCGCGGTATCACCAGCTTCTCATCCACAACACGCCCAGAGCACTACAGCGACTTCATTCTGAACTTTTTTTTTGAAGTATTTCGTTATCTCTACGCCGAGTTCTCACTTCACTCACCCAAAGCATGTTCCTTTAGAACAGTCCACAGTCCTTCAGGTTGTTCTTGATGATGACATCAGTAACAGCGTCAAAGACAAACTGTACGTTCTTGGTGTCGGTGGCGCATGTGAAGTGGGTGTAGATTTCTTTGGTGTCCTTCTGATGGTTCAGATCTTCAAATTGAGTCTGGATGAACGCAGCCGTCTCGTCGTAGTTATTGCCCCCTGGACACGAAGGACAACAGGTTTCTATTAGTGATGTACGGAACATGTCGTTTCATTTCCTTTAATCAGAAGGTTTTCTGTGTATGATGTTGTTTTGCCAAAACTTTCATCATCAAACGTATCCCAACCCTATGCTTCTTATCGAGTTTATTATAATGCACCTGTATATGCACCACCTAACTGTTCCTAATCAAGTAAAAAAAACTATAAGACTATTAAAATGTAACCTGGTACAACGTCTCTGATGATAAACATACCGGAGTAATCGGGGAAGCAGATGGTCAGAGGGCTCTTCTTCACTTTTTCCTCAAACAGATCCTTCTTATTGAGGAAGAGGATGATGGACGTCTCCTCGAACCATTTGTTATTGCAGATACTGTCGAACAGCTTCATGCTCTCGTGCATGCGGTTCTGCGAACACATAACGAGAAAAAAAAAATCAGCATTACGGGACATGGCAGGAATTAAACGGCGTGAAAGCTCGGCGTTCTCAAACGTACCATCTCTTCATCTTCAGCCAAGACGAGGTCGTAGTCACTAAGGGACGAGCAGAAGATGATGGCGGTCACCCCTTCGAAGCAGTGGATCCATTTCTTTCTCTCGGACCGCTGGCCACCGACGTCAAACATCCTGTGGGGACATGGACGGGATAAGAAGGGCTACATTTTGGTAGACCTACTGTGGAACGGTCTGCAGTTGCAGCTTAAATGTTTGTGGATTCACAAGCTTTACAGCTGAAGTGAAGCTGCGTGGGACAGGGAAGCTGCATGAGTGAAATAAGGTCGCCGTGTTCCGGTGAGTATTTTATCGATATGAAAATCGGTAATGACGATAAACAAGTCAAATGTGGGTTATAAATAAAGTGTGGACCAAAAAAGCCAGGCGCTTAAGTCCCACCATTTTCAAAACAGAGTGTGGAATAAACAGACGACACATTGTTTGTGCAGACTATTAATACACAGGTCCATCACACCGCACACGCATGTGAAACCTGACGTGCAGCATGCAAATGATGCTCCCGTCCGCCAGATTTCAATATCACGTCTGATCTCCGAGGTCAGAGCCACGGACGGGAACCGGTGCCGGGTCGCCAGGCGTTGGGTCGCAGTCGGCGCTGTCGCTTACTTAAAGTGTAGATCTTTGAAGGTAAAGTGCGTCTCCACGATGCCGGTGGTCTTCACTCTGGTCCTCAGCACGTCCTGCTGAGTGGGCACGTACGAGGCGCTGGATATCCGGTCGAGGTCGTTCAGGTAGCTGAGAACGAACACAGGCAGACGGAAGGCGTTATATTTAGGGATCTGATTCAGAGGGGTGCGCTGGGGGCAAAGTGGTTAACACCTCCACGTCTCAATCTGGGTGGAGTTTCCATGTCCTCCCCGTGTCCGTGTGGGTTTCCTCCGGGTGCCTGCCACAATCCAAAAACAGGGATTCAAGGTGATTTGCCCCAATCTAAATTGCCCCCCCCCCCCCAGCGTGCGTGAACGAGTGTATTCAGCTGTTCCCATGAGGCGACCTCTCTCACGTCACCCAGAAACCTCCTCTCTGACTTTCCCCTCCTCCTTCTACCTGGTAGCTCCATTCTCATCACCCCTCCGCTGATATAATCCTCAACCCCCCACACACACCTGCACCGTCCCACTAATAAACTCACTCCTAATCTTCTCCATCCTCCCACTGAGGGCTTTTGTTTCTAAAATACTAAAAATGTTGATGTCAGACGGCTGTATTCCAACTTTATATAACATACTTTACGTATATATAATATTAAGCATCGTTTTGAGACAGCAGATCATGGTCAATAGCGCGTCCATCATTTTAAAAAGAATTAAAGGGGGATGGTGTTTTGCCCCGAGATCCCATGCAAAGTGGGAGGTCAGGCTACATCATACTTTTACACACATCCAGGTTATTTGCATTTTCTGATTATTTGAATATAATATATTTGTTTTTTTTGTGCAGCATACACACTCAGAGAAATAATAGAACCATCATGAAGCGATAAATGCAGTGAAGTGGCCGTTAACTGAGGCTGTTAAAGGGATAACATCCAGCAAGATACAAAAAACTCCTCCACCCAAAATGACATCACACAAGAAACATATTTAAATACCAATACTAACATATCTGAGATGAGATTAAACTCGCCCCGGTGCTGTAGGTTGGTGAGGAGGAAACCTTGTGAGGACCGAGGCTCAGACGTTAAACAACTGAATCTCACGTCTGGACACTGATTTGAAAAAGTGTTCCGAGCTACAGATCACAAATATGCAGACACCCATCATTAAACGGCAGACGGCATCCGGAAGACTTACTATGACGCCGAATCATTCAGCTGGTACTCCCGCGAGCGGCCGACACAGACCTGCACACCTCCATCGGCCCAGAGGCGCTTGATGACGCTGGACAGTTCAGGGGTCATCATGCCTTCCTCAGCTTGGCTCGACAGTGCAAACAACTGCCTTGCATCGTCCTGCATTGCACACACACACAAACACACACACACACACAACATGCAGCGAGCCACGTCATCAGATCGATGATTAGACTCTCAAATAGCTCAGATTTCTATCAGAAGTTGTCAGATCGACACTTACGGCACGAGCGCCGTCAGAAAACTCAATCTGCAGACGCCCCATGGCTCGGATGATGACCATCATGGAGTGGATGGTGTTGCTGTACACCACGGCTCGGAACTGATGGCATTCCTCTTCTGAGTAACCCGACTCGTGGATGATCCTGGAGACGATGCACATTAGCGGGACTGACATTTAGATACAACGCATTAATAACTCATTAAGCTGAAAAGGTACACAATAAACCCCGAGATGCTTGTGAACTTCACTCCAAAACCCTGTAGAAAGCTACGTGGAAATAATAAAAAAGGAGGGTGGGGTGTAGAGAATGTATAGGTGTTCCATTTTTTTGTCCGAAGAGTGAGGAGTGTGTGTATAGTTCTGTCTTTGTGTTGCAAGATGCTCAAAGGACCAAAACACACATCACAGGGTTGGAGTCCTAATTCAGGACTCCTGCTGGACCGCATAGAGGAGCAACGATGGGCTGTTCACATACTTTTACACATGTGGTTTAACTTTATGTTGGTGATTTGGCTTTTTAAAAAAAATGTGACTCACTTCATCTGTTTGACAATTGTACTCTTTCCCGATTCGCCAGACCCTGAAAGAGACAATCACATGATCAATCAGACGATCGATTTCTCTCAATGAGACATTTTATTTATGAATGTCGTCATGACAATTTTAAGTCACCTTTACGATTAATTGTAACATTTTTAATCATGAATAATTGCAAAAACGATGGCCTCACCCCTAATCCACACTGTACGCTCTTTTCTGCAGTGCTACACATTATGACACTTAAGAGTTTTGCGTTCCTGCTTAAAAACTTAAAAGGCAAAGAACAAGCGGCCTGGTGTGATGTGTTGAATGTGTGATGATGATGCCTCCGGGGCCAGAAATGAGGTTTCAAACCGATTACATCAAATTCTGAAGAAAGCCAGCGAGGTGGAATCTCTGTGGTTTTCTGATCTGAAAGAAACATTCAGTCTGTTTGCGAAATAAACATGAACGGCATTAAAAAAGCAAGAGGAGACGAATTCATTGTTCATTTGCAGCGACAGACCAAGAGCTGGATCGTTCAATTAGAGCATCCCAAAGGCCTGAGGAGGAGGAGGAGGAGGAGGAGGCCTGCTGCACACTCTCAGAATCCCACAGCACAAACAGCAATTAGGCAAACTCAGCACCTACGGCTCAAACCACACCAGCGTCGAACACCAGGGCTCAGGGGCATGGTCACAGGAGAACAGCCCAAAGCGAAGCACATGACTGAAGCTCCGTCGCCTCAGAGATTTAACCTGCTTCCATCCTGAAGCGCCTTGATCTCATGGGTTTCAGTGAGAATGGGGACAGGCTCATCCTGTCACTCTAAGTTCACCAAAAAGTGAACAGTATCAATCAGTTTGAGCAACAATATGATCAACGACCCGGGGTTCTTCCTGGGGGGAGTTTGCATGTTCTCCCTGTCTCTGCTTGGGTTTTCTCCAGTTTATTACTATAATCAGAAGGTATGAAAATTGAAATGAAAAATCCCTCACACCCCTCATTAGCATATGCAAATTATCGGATAAATCCCTTCTTTTCAACATGAGCTTAAAGTCGGCTGGATGTCCTAAATAATAACCTAATAACCCATTAACCAAACTGCATGTCACAACAACACCCTCCGTCTGGGTGGTGGATCAGCAGTGTGCATGTAAACATTTGCAGCTGTTTTGAAGCAGAAGTGTAAGCAGCCACTTTCCCACCAACAGGGAGCCGAGCTGCGAAATCAATAAATAATTTAATAATAAAACTAAAACAACAGATCCGGTTTATTTGTCTCGTGGGCCTTTGCCGGCCACATTCACCGCACGGCAGATGCTGTAGGTTGGGTACCAGGCAACAGGTTTGAGGACCACAGGGGATCATCAGGGGGACATGTGACAGTCATGTTGACAGCTGCCGGAACTCACATCCTCACCAAAAGGTCTCACACATCACATTTAATTACGGCAACAGTAACGACGCCCTGGTGTGCAAACGACTTTGCACGTTGGGGAGCGTTGTTGGAGGGTGGCCGGAGTCCAGAATTCCTGTGTTAATCTTAATAATGAATTAATAAACTGAACCACGTTTCATTTTTTTGTGAATGAGTTTTGATTTATAAGCCATCTGATCATTCAGTAAAATCTGTGACTGCTGTGATTTAGAGCAGCTCCGTCCATTTGCCGTGAACCCAAACACCCAACACACACCCAACAGACACACACACTTTACTGAACGGATGTGTTGCCAAATACGTCACGGCACAACAAACAACCGGGTAACCACCCAGCGACCTGACTAATGACACAGCTCCTGGGTGGCATGTGCATGCATTCGACTATTGAAAAAAAATTATTCCCGAGTGCTCGAACGAACATGCTTTCAGCAGTTAACCTTCAAAAGAAACATACACTCAAGTTTAGAACCGTGAGGGCTCCAGAAATCAGGTTTATCCTTCCATCACAGCAAAGCAGGACATTTACGCACCTCGGTGAAAACAAAGTCTGCAGGTGTGTTTAATACGACACGTTTCTGCAAATCTGCATTAGTTCACATTTAGCAATATTAATATTGGGATTCATAAACAGCCTCATATATCAAAGGATCCAGTGAGGTACAGAATGAAAACAGATCAGGCTCTGAGGATATTTATTCATTATTAGAATAAATAATATAATTTGAAAATTTCAGACACATTGTCTATATCTTACGGATATTAATCTGCATGCACTTTGTTTAATTGTATAGCATCTGCAAATTATATGTATACAGTGTGTGATGGTTTCTTAACCATTTCTGAAGAAACAGTCAGGTCCTAGAACCCCACATTATTTAATCAAGAAGAACTTCAGTAAAGGTTGGTTAAAGAGCATTTTAATAGCAGTTTTTCAGTTTAAATATGTGGGGAACCTTGCAAGTGCTTTGTGGAACCATTTCGCTTAAACTTAAAGGTTCCTTAAAGTAGAGGATTGAAGGTTTCTTCACCAGAGAACCACAGTTGCTTAAAATGAACCCCAAACTATAAAAACAAGAAACTTTTATACAAGTTCTGGAGGCTTTTACAGCAGTTCTTTAGTTTAAATCTGTGTGGAAACTTTTTAAAGAAGTGTAAATGGTTCTCAAACTGAGGAACCTTTACTAGTTCTCTGTGGAAGGTGTGGACTGAGTGATGGAGGTGCAGTGAGAGCATTAAGGTGGTGGATGTGAACTCACCCAGCAGGAGCAGCTTCACTTCTCGGGAGGCCCTTTCTCCGTCGTCCCGCAGGTTCTTATCGATCTGTCTGCTGCGATCGTGAGCCGAATTATCGCCACTCTGAATGCATCCCATAATGAGCTCCTCTGCTTTATTAATTAAAAAAATAACGAATCAATAAATGCGGTGGAAATAAAGAAACGAGGCTGAAATGGCAGGACTTTCTGAATCGGTTCAGTAAAGATTCACTGTGTTCAAATCAGAACTGAACATTTTCACCAAAAAGACCGAGACGCGCAGAACCCGTTCTCCTGCAGAACCCAGATCACCTTCTCCCAGTGTGTGTGCGTGGGGGTGTGTGGGTGTGTGTGTGTGGGTGTGTGAGAGTGTGAGAGTGATCAATAAGAGAGCATCGCTTCCTGCTCGCTTCATAAGCGTGTCCGCCCTCACACACGCACACACGCGCTCACCCCCCCCCCCCCCCCCCCCCACACACACACACAATACTTCTCATATCACCCACTGAGGTCCTGGAGGTTCACCTAAAAGTACCCAAGAAGGTTCCGAAGACTCCTCCAAGTACCTAAAGGTTCCTCAAAGCACAAAATGAGGTTCTCTAGGTTCATCAGTAACTTACAAAGGGTTTTAATGATACATTTGGAACTTAAACATTTTAAGAAAGGGGTTCCAAAGATTTCATGTGTTCCTAAAACCACTTCAAGTGGTTCCGCTGCCACTTTGAACAGGAGAACAAAAGTTCTACACCCCTGCAGACTGTGTTTTATGGTCAGTGTTGTTTTCTAAGTGAATCGTCTCCCAGTCTGCAAATCTTTAGAGCTATATGTTTTATTGTTCCTGATGAGTTCCCTCCACACTGCTGTCTCTATTTCTTATTATCATTTTGGGTTAAACTTTTGTTTACGGAATTTGGTGTTTAATGAGTTAAAACATACATATAGGATGAAAGTGAACTGTTTCAAACTATGTTTCTTTTTTAGTTATTTAAGACTTATATTTAATTGTTTATATCTATCTATCTATCTATCTATCTATATATATATATAAACCTATAGGAACTTTGGCTCTGCACGTCTGCCCATGGTATTCAGACCTGCCCACAAATTCAAATGCATTCAGATTCACACGGATGCCAGAAAACCATAAAGCCAATCAGAGATGTACTCATTCAGTGACCGTGGAAATATTGCCATCATCATTCTTTTACATGCTATTTCCATTTTAAATGGGATAAGCATGCAAACCAGGCAGGGAACTTTTCCAATATGCAGGTCTACAGAACCACACTGTCATAAAAACCCAGGCAGCTCGACCTCAACGCATCATTTATGGGTCAGTTTCAAATAATTGCACTCTGACTTTTTGACTCTGACATTTTGCACTGATTTAATCTACTGAAAGGATCCAAACGTTATTCCTATATACATTATATACACTATATCTCATATGTAGCATTAGAGTTTAGAATATATGGCACCATGACACTTAACCATCTGAACCACATAATCAATGTATTTTCTTACCTTTGTCACCTTAATCATGTCCCTCACAGTCAGACGTGTACGCTGATGTGCCATGCCATATATTTTTGAAGGGTTGAGGTCAGAGTTCTTTACAAACCGCTGGACATTCTCTACACCAGGTCTCTCAAGTTATTAACTTCTGGCCCTATTTTTGTGCACAGGGTCTCAACCGTCCTGGTTCAACAAGGCCTTTCCAAACCTGAAAGTACAGTACATAATCACCTGTTAGATGTTCACTTAAACCAAGGGGCTTAGCTAAGAACTCAAATTCTTTTAGGATATGGTGTCTGTGTCATAATGCTCATAGTCCACAGTTGCACTTTAACATGTTTTTCTGTTATGCCTGGAAAGGAAGAGATCCTTCAATGGAAATCTGCACAGGTAATAAACAGCTTCATTGTATAAGATAATTTATATGGTGCTTTTTAAAACAGTACCTTCTCAAAGCAGCTTTACAGAGTTCCGAACATGAACTCTCAAATAACAAGTGGCAGAGAAAGAACTCCCTGTTAAGTTGGTTTTATGAAAGAAACCTTAGCAGAACCGAGGCTCAGTGGGGGACTGCTCCTCCTCGAGTGGCCGTACACATAGCTATAAACATTAACTGAACATGTCTCAAGCTTCTGTTTGTGTTGTTTCTTCGTGTCGCTGCATTTTGTGATTCTGAAAAACTTAATGAGCATCAGAGTGTATAAGCATCACAGACGCCCAGGGTCATGGCCGAGCTGATGGATGAATAATAACTCAGAAAACCACTGTATTTGAATTTAGTTTTAATAAAGGTGTGCCTGAACAATGTTTGTGTGAGATAATAAGAAGCACTGGCACGCGGTGACATGATGGAGGGCTTAATGGCCTATCAAATTTATATTTCACTTAATCAGCCATATCTTTAAATGTCTTGCTTTGCTTTGATGTGAGCAATTATATGTTTTACAAGGTACATCTCCTGGTCATCATCTCTACTTGTTCTCTAAACTACCATGTCATTATCATCACAGCACTGAGAATGCTCCACCACCCAAATAAATATCAGATACGGGGGTCCTGAACATTGAAGAACAGACCAAATTGGAATTGCAAAATATGTAAAGAAACAGAGGGACTGAAATTACTGAACTAAACTGTAATACGCATCTACAAGGTGTAATAAATATAATAAAATAAAGAATGATGTAGCCTATAAAATAAAGGGGGTCGTCTAGGGTACAATAACTCCTAATTTAAAGTTTAGGTTGCGGTGCACAACTGTAATTCACAGGTGATCTAATCTTCAACCCATCAGATCAGTCATGTTAAAAAGCCACCAAGATTATCTTGTTAAACAGCACCACCCAGTGGTCAGTATTAGAAATACAACCCGAGCGAAGTTTATTTGTAAAGTACATAAACACAACATAAAGTAAACTGTATATTAAATATGCTGTGACATATCTCTCCCAGTTAATGCATCAGAACATTTATAAACACAAAAACGCTTTTGCTATAAAACAGTGTTCGCAGACAGGAATACTGAAGTGTGGAGATAGTTTAGCTGTAACACCACAGGTACACTGCTGATTTAAACCAGGCTTGCTTGTCCAGCATCAGTGATTTACAAATACTTCACTAACCCCTCAGCTGCCCTTTTAGTTTAATAATCAAATCCTTAAAAGCATGCTCCAGATTCTTGGGATAAGCCTTCCCAGAGCAGTGGAGGCTGTTTTTGGGGTTTAAGGCAAGATGTACCTTCACAAAACTTTTTGCATTTACTGCTTAATAAATGAGGTTCAAATTGATGATATTTTACTACAATGCCTTCAGCTTTGATTGTACAAAATTCTTATATTGATATTCCTTTGGTCAGGTTCTTATACTGATGACAGGAGAGTTAATGGAGCAATAACGGTTGAGGGCCTCGGACAAGGATCAATATCATCCAAGGATTAATGCATTTGTTAGGGTGATGGACCAACAATCTGAAGGTTGGGGGTCAAATCCATGTCTATCAAAGCTGTGAATGTGGATCATTGAGCAAGACCCTCTACCCTCATTGTTTATGGGGTGTTGTATGGTGAACTCTGTTTTCTGACCCCAGCCATCAAGTTAACCAGCATCTTTTCTCTTTGATTAGACAGTTATGGTTTCGCGATTTGGACATGATGACACGATTTCACATCACGAAAGCTAAATGCCACACTCAGTTCGCTCTTCTTTATCACGCAAAGTGTGAAATTGTTATTGTTAAGAAGCTTGGGAACTGGTTCACTAACAAGAGGAGGACCCTGCGTTGCATCTCAGAGTTTGTAATGAGCTGTTTGGACAGTTCAGGTTGACAAACTTTCCATTGTGCAGCTGGCGTTCCTCAGCATGGCTTCAACCACCGCTATGTGTCTTGGCGTGGCGCGAGCTGCCTAACCTTGTGTAGATGTTTGGCTTCAGTAATGACTGCGAAATGGATAGCAGAACCTCTTTGATTTAGGATTCAGTGTTGCTTTGAACGTCGCCGAGTTCATACAGTTTTAAAGAAGCGTATTTAAAGCGCAGATAGAGTTAGTCATAAATCAAATCTCAGAGGTCACCGGTGCTTTGCTTTCTCACCACCACATCCATCTTTGGGAAAAAATAAAGACACATAGCTGAAGGATCACACTGGGACAAACACAAGCGCATGACTTACTGGACAACGATTCCCTTTGTGCTTATGGTTTTAAGGACGTTGGTTCATAAAATGTTCAAAACAATGTGTCCACAGTGATTTACCACTGATATCTGGAGTTATAATATTAATTGCTTTAATTAGATATATACTTTCTATTTATTTCTCCTAGTTTTCCAAAAATAGCTATCAATACATTATCTTCTAATCATTAAATCTCTCAGCTACAGCATGTGTAATGATTTCACTCAGGTGGTTACGGTTTTAAGAGGTTTTCAATGTTTAATGGTGCAGAAATGTGGCTTTTATACTTTTCAGAATCATTTATTCTTGACTAAAGACTTTATTCTTAATTATATATTATTTTCCGATTATTTTATTTTTTATATGATTTTTTTTAAAGAAGAAATGGGTTCTGCTTCAGAGTGAATGTGTGGCACTGTCTTTAGGGCAGAATTACATTGTCAGTGGTCCTAATAATAAACTCCTGAGAGTCATACTCTCTCGCTCTCTCTCTCTCTCTCTCACACACACACACACACACACACACACACACACACACACACACACACACACACACACACACACAGCTCATAGAAACACAGATCCTCAGAGGTGAGGAGATCTTCGACAGTGGGATCTATAAAAAACAGGTGAGTGAGTTCTGTGAAATACGACGGAACACAAAGAAAACCACAATTAGGTTTAATTAATGAGAATAAGAAACAGGCTTTCGCGGTATTCCGTACAGTCGGGCTTTGTTATCTTTATAATGTCCATGATGATGACAGATAAATCGTTTTATTCATGTTTCTATTCCACTTAATAAATTTTGGTGGGCAGTTACTAAAACAACAAAGAAGCCGATATTTCCGTGTACGGAGTATGATTAGGCGTAGGACACATACAGTGTACGGGCATCCGTTAAACGGGGATGGCACGGTGTCGTGTCCCGTTCAGTTCATTCGAACGAACTTTCGATTAAACGACATAAAAAGTGTTAAAGACGGCGAATTAAGTTTGTCTGTTAAAAAAATTGTTCAGAAGGATTCACGGAGTGAAAACTGTGACCAATTGTACGGTGCGCCGTGACAAAGTGGTGCCGAATCACAATGTGACAATTTAATGAATTAGAATCGTATATTTTTATGAAGGAGATCTTTGGGAATGGCACGGTTATCATCTTTATTGCTGTTGTAGCAAACCTTATGAAGCACTTCAGATTATTTTGCAGTTCTCTGTGATGTTATTGAGATATTTCTCACTTCGCAGATCCAGTCACATCATTCCAGGTTCAAAGAAATGTTTAAAATTCAGCATTGGGCTCAAACCCCAAACGATTCCATGGTTTTCTTTTCTTTAGGGGTGAAGCAGCCGGCCGTCGTCGCTATAGGCGGGCCGTGGACCCTGCGTCTCCATCCCCTGCTTTAAAATGACAGCTGGACACTAAGTGTTCCTTCAATGTGACAAACCTAATTCACATGGAGATGGTGTTTCACACAGACCCACAATAATATTTCCAGCGCCGTCTCTACCTGAATGCGCTTGGTATTTCACTATTTACTCTACGGCGATGGAGTTGTTATACTCAGACAAACACAAAGGCCAGCATCTGGCAAAGACGTCAAACTACTACGTCCCTGCCATCCTAATAGACTTTCCTAATAGAACCTGGATCATTCCTAATCGTAAACTCAGCAGCACTCAGGTTAGAAATGCGTGGGACCCTTATGAATTCTCGGCGCTCCGTTCTCCACGCTGTCGAGATGTAATCTTCTGATGATGAGCAGACGGCGGAATAATGGGCTCGGAGCTGTCTGTTAATCTGCTAACATTGACTCACCGAGAAGCATGAACGCACCTTGATTATCTGTACAAAGGCTCACATCAAACAAACATGTTTGATCAGGCCGTTTGCTTATTTTTCGGCCGAGTCCCTCGATTCACAATAGCGCCATCGCTAAATACACAAAACGGCAGCGTGGCGAGTGTTTACAGCACGACTTCAGCGCTGTGAGGTCTGAGGTAATCACAGTGTTGTAACCATGGCATGTTCATAAATATTTGCATGTGCGAGTTTAAAACCAGGGGCTTTTTACTGCGGATCGTATGTTTTATATCAAAGTCTTAACTTATCTTGCGGGCGGCACGGTGGCTTAGTGTTTAGCATGTTCTCCTCTCAGCACTAGGGATTCCCGGTTCGAATCCCCATCTGGGTGGAGTTTCCATGTTCTCCCCGTGTCCGTGTGGGTTTCCTCCGGGTTCTCCGGTTTCCTCCCACAGTCCAAAAAACATGGAACAAGTCAATTGCGTTCTCCAAATTGCCCCATATAGAGTGTGTCTGTGTGAGTGTGTGCCCAGCGATAGATTGGCGTCCTGTCCTGGGTCCATCTGCCCAGCGCCCGAAACGTTCTCCCCTGGATGGGCATGGGGAACCCCCCCCCACCGCAACCCGAATAGAGGATAAAGCGGAAGATAATGGATGGATGAATGACCTTATCTTGCAGCCCTGGGGCCATTTTGCAGATGCTTGTTGGGGGTCTTGGATGGATGAATGGATTGTTGATAATATTGTTTGTTTGTTCAGGTCCGAATTGGTTCCGAGAGGCACGTCTACACAAGAGGACGCCGGGAAAGCCAGGAACGTCTGCGTCGTCGGACATGGTTGAATAACTCAGAGTGAAAAATGGACATTCATATCGGGAAAAGATGAAACCAAACAATCAAAGCGTTTCTGCCAGCTGCATCAATGCCAGCGAGCCCAGCCTGCAGGCGTACGAGTTACCGCAGATGGTGCTGATCGTCCTGGGTCTGAGCACGTTGAGCGTGATCACGGTGATCGGCAACGTTCTGGTCATCATATCCATCAAGGTGAATAAGAACCTGCAGACGGTCAACAACTACTTCCTGTTCAGCCTGGCTTGTGCCGACCTCATCATTGGCCTGTTTTCCATGAACCTCTATACCGTCTACATCGTGAGGGGCCACTGGCCCCTAGGTCCCATTATCTGTGACCTGTGGCTGGCGCTGGACTACGTGGCGAGCAACGCCTCCGTCATGAATCTCCTGATCATCAGCTTCGATCGTTACTTCTGCGTTACCAAGCCACTCAGCTACCCGGTCAAGAGGACGACGAGGATGGCCGGTCTGATGATCGCGGCCGCCTGGATCCTGTCTTTCGTCCTGTGGGCCCCGGCCATCCTGTTCTGGCAGTTTGTTGCGGGTGGACGCACAGTCGATGAAAAGAAATGTTACATCCAGTTCTTTTCCAACGCCGTGGTCACTTTCAGTACGGCCATCGCTGCGTTCTACCTGCCCGTCGTCATCATGAGTGCCCTCTACTGGCAGATCTCCAAGGCCAGCCGCAGTCGCATGATGCGGAGAAACAGTGCTAATGCCCTTGGGGTCAGACAGACGGGCAGCCCTCAGTGTGTCGCAGGTACTCAGACCCACCAGGAGGGGGAGCTTCCAGAACCACGCACCGCCATCATGGGTATAAAGGCAAAACAAATTTATAATCAGCATCATGTTATTTGGATCAATAGGATTCACTGTGTATTAAATTTTATACAGGTGAGGACGACTCCACCTCGGGCAGTGTCTTGGCCTCGTCCAATCAGAAGGAGGATGAGGTCATGTCCAACAGCGATTTCAAGGGCGCCCCTGTGCCGACCTCACCCCCTATACAATCCAAACTGAGGTGCATAGACAGCACATCACGGGGACCTGCCGGCGCTCGTCAGAAGACCGGCGGGCAGAAGGAGACGCAGAGTCTGGTGGCACTGATTTTTCTGCCCCGACGGAGAAAAAAGCGACAAAGTGGCTGCTCCAGGGAGAGGAAGGTCACGCGGACCATCATGGCCATCCTGTTGGCCTTCGTGGTGACTTGGACGCCGTACAACGTCATGGTGTTGATTAACACCTTCTGCTCCTGCTGCATCCCCGACTCCATGTGGACGCTGGGCTACTGGCTGTGCTACATCAACAGCACGGTCAACCCCGCCTGCTACGCCCTGTGCAACGCCAGCTTTAAGAACACCTTCAAGCAGCTCCTGATGTGCAAATACAGGGGCATTCGCACAGGCAGATGAAAGAAACTCTGTATTTGTAAACATCTTCTTAAAACCTGACGTTGTAGAGGATCACGGTCCCGGAAGCCGAACAGCCCCCAGTGGAAGCAGCATTGTCGTTTTGCAGGGTCTTAATTAAATTAACGATGTTACCATGTAATAAGTCTGTTAAGGGCGTGAGGGCACATGGGTGTGAGCGCTCTAATCTCATTTCTTGACATTAATTTAATTTCGTTCAGCTCTGCAGCAGACAAACAGCTGAGTATCGATTGAAACACTGCACACAGAGTTCTACAAACATGACCTGAAGGCTTTCATCATTTAATAATTCATGACATGTTTAGCTGGAGACGGGATGTGGGACAGCTGTGCGGCTGTATCGACTCGGACCACGTGGTGATAATGATCTAACAAAACTAAAACTAAATGAAAAAAACGTTCAAAAATTTACCTACAGGGAGCATTTGTACTGAACGATTTATGATTTTAATGATCCTGCTGAAGACTAATTAAGTTAACCGGTTTACATTCTGTCTACAAGTAAGCGAATGCTGGACAACCCCCCCCCCCCACTAAATTACAGTATAATGTGAGTGATTACTGAGTGCACTTGTATCAAATAAGTATATTACGACGCATCAGACCAACAATTAATAGTGGAATCAGTGGTAATGATTTTATGGTACAGTACCAGTCAAAAGTTGACACGCCCTTTCTTTTTTTGCTCCACTTACAGTAAAGATGGACTTTGTAGTTCTACAATTCCACACTGTAGTCCATCGGTTTGTGTCCTACAGTACATACAGATGGACTGCAGTCTGTTATTATAAAACTACAAAGTTCATCTATACGAGTGGATAAAATAGGCAATGGAGCAAAAAAGGGGGCGTGGCCTAACGTTTGACTGGTACGGTATAAGTACCTACACAATATGAAACCTACACAATATGAGTATTTGGACACGCCTCCTCATTCATTCAGGTGTTTTATTCAGGTCCACAGAGTAGAATGATGTGTGAGTCGGTCCCCAGATAAGTGTTGGAACGCGCAGAAACCTTGCAGAAAGACTCGTGGAGACGTTAAAAATGAGCAGACAAACGGTTCCAAAAACAAATTTAATTTTTTTTAAGCATAGGAAAATAGACATTCCAAACATTCTCTCACCGATAAATCGGCCATATACTCTCTTTACCTTACGGTTTTAAATTGCATATGTTTATCTTACTAGAAAGGAACTATACACGTTGAATCGACAGCAAAGCCTCGCTTTAAACCGGTCGTCTTCGCACAGAGCCGGACGACGGCCTGGGGGAATCGCCAGAACCCCAAGATACCCGGACATAACCAGTAAAGAGCGACGCAGGGAAACCTGCATCTTTTGCCTCTCTGTGAGCAAAGACCACCAGATCAAACACTGGTCCATAATAAGAGCATTAACGAAGCTCCTAATGAGGCTTAATACTTAAGGCATCGAAAATGTTATTGTCCTCATGAAAGCAGAATGAGGGGGGGGAAAAAAAAAGAAGCTACTTCTGAAAATAAGACTATCTGCATACTAATAAAAGGCCTTTTAAGAAATATATATACTATTAAACCATATAGCTAAAGGTGTTTAGTGTTTTTATTGCATAACACTTAACTACTTTGAAGTTCCTTCACATTTCTGAAACAAAACAAAAGCTTGTGAGGTAGAAAAAGGGGGGGGGGCCCAAGAGTGTCGCCTGTTGGGCATCACCTAACTCGTTCCCCCTCAGTCATTTCCCAAAGCCCCAAGTTCAACACTTTAAGGCACGGGAGCTGCGTTATCCGCTCCAATCCCCTTTTGGTGATTTTGGTGCAGCCATAGAGGTCGATCCCAGTCAGCTGGGTCAGATGGTCAGCGATGAGCTCCAGGCCCTTGTCCGTGATGCGCACGCACTGGCCGATGTTCAGCGTCTTGAGCTTGTGCATCTGCCGCACCATCCGGTTGATCCCGTCGTCGCTGATGTGGCAGGAGCACAGCGACAGCGACTTGAGCTGGTAGAGTCCCTGCGCAATGTACGCCAGGCTCTGGTCTCCCACCTTGTCGCAGAACGAGACGTCCAGGCCGAACAGCCGGAGCGAGCCCATGGAAAGGTGCATGATCCCGGTGTCGCTGATGTTGTCGCACGAGCGCAGGTTTAACGTCCACAGCTGGGCCATGTGCGAGAGGTGGATCATGCCGGCGTCCGAGATGCCGCCGCAGAAGCTCAGGTTCAGCACCTTCAGCTTGCTCAGGCCCTTCGAGATGTGCTTCAGGGACAGGTCGGTCAGCTTCTGGCAGTCCTGCAGGGTCAGGTGCTCCAAGCCCAGGCAGCCCTCCGCCGCGCTGCGCGTCATGCCGGCCAGGTGGCCGATGCCGACGTCGGAGACGTGCCGGCAGCTGCGCAGGTTCAGGCTCTTCAGCCTGTGCAGGCCCCATGCGATCAGCAGCAGCCCCGTGTTGGTGATGTTGCTGCAGCCGCCCAGCTCCAGGAACTCCAGGTTCTTCAGGTACTGAGCGATCCGGCCCAGGCTGGAGTCGGTGATCTGCTTGCACAGGCTGAGGTTCAGGATGCGGAGGCAGGGAATGTCCTGGACGAACGCGTGGCCCAGGCCGTTGTCCGTCAGATTGTAGCAGCCGCTCAGGTTGAGGCTCTCGATGTTCGGCATGCCCTGTATGACATAACTGAGGCTGCGCCGGAGGCTGAGGATCTGCACCTTCTTGATGCCCCGGCTCTGGAGGCTCGGGAATAAGGACGGGTTGGCTCTCCTCAGGTGGAGCTTGGCTTCCACGCCTCTCCACACCGACTTGTGGTAGCACGCGTCTCTCCAGGCCGCGCACACCTGCGCCACCCTGCCCTTGCCCTTAACGTCCAGGTAGCTGAAGATCATGGCCAAAATCTCCGGAAACAGGCTCGAAACGTGCGTCTCCATCGCGGACCAAACTTAAAATAAACGCCGGCTTGTCAGAGTCGTGTTCGGCCGAGCATTGAAACCAACCGTCTCCGATCCGATCAGCCCATCCGGGGGGAAAAAAAAACACCGTATGTTTCAGTAATCGGGCATCTTTAATTTGGATGACGCAGTTTGTTTGTTTTTTTTACCTCAGAAAGTTTTTTGCGAATAAAAAAAACACAAAACTACGCCGTCTGCCTCAGATTAGCCTCCCGGCTAACGGCTAAAGTTCCGACCAAATTCACCTCAGTTACACACAGCGCGTCGAGATTTTTGGAAACGTCTTTTTTTTGAAAACACTTTAAAAAAATAAATGAAATAAATCTCGACGCCGACGTCGAAAATAAAATTTAAAAAAAGGCCCGTTTCAAACTCTGCCCTCCGAAGACGGAGCGCTTTGGAGCGATGTGGAATTTACCTCAGTACTTTCAGGCCATCGCAACCTCGGCTCGATCCCAAATGACTCCGGCGCCGTCGTCATCGCTGCCTGCCGGATCGTAGGGCCTCGCTTTTCGCCTAGTGCACTAGCCCGGCCGCAGGAGGCGTATTTGAAACGCGTTCCTTCGCGGCTCACTTCCGGCGGCCTTTGTCCACTCTTTTTGAAATATCTCGGCTCTTCGGCTCGCGTTTGATGTTGAAATCAAAAGGGGCGTGGTTTCGAACCGCCGCACGCGCGTTCGATTAAAAAGACGCGAGTGGACACAATTCTGCGAACAGACGGATTAAAGCGGCTCATAAAACAAAATATGAACTCTGAACCGACGCGGAGCGCAAACGCTCGCGTTATAGCGCCCCCTGGGCTGCAGGGGCTGTTATGACGGTGCAGACGTTTTGGGTCGCTTCGGTCAAATTCCACGTTTTATTGGTTTATGAAGGGAACTTAATAAATTCCATCCATCCATTATCTTCCGCTTTATCCTCTATTAGGGTGGCGGGGGGGTTCCCCATGCCCATCCAGGGGGGAACGTTTCAGGCGCTGGGCAGTTAGACCCAGGACAGGACACCGATCTATCGCTGGGCACACACTCACTCACACAGACACATACACACTCTATATGGGGCAATTTGGAGAACTCAATTGACTTGATCCATGTTTTTGGACTGTGGGAGGAAACCGGAAAACCCGGAGGAAACCCACTCAGACACAGAGAGAACATGGAAACTCCACCCAGATGGGGATTCAAACCGGGAATCCCTAGCGCTGAGAGGAGAACATGCTAAACCACTAAGCCTCCGTGCCGCCGGAATTTAATAAAATAACAAATAAAACTGATGGATTTAAACCAAAAATCAGCGATGCTTTAAATATATATATACACACACAACACGATTTTGTATTGTATCAACGAAAATAAATAATTCAAATGAAAGCCAATCGCAGTAGATTATACGTGTTTGTATTTTCATGAACCTTAAAACTGACTTTCGTGACAGCTACGCCTGTGACGTCACCTGCTTATTCACCTGTCCCAAACCAGATTACATTTACATTTAGTCCTTTAGAAGACGCTTTTGTCCAAAGAGACTTACAAATGAGAACATTACAAGTTAGAAGTTATAGAGAAAACCAACTATGATTAAATTTGTTTTCTGCATAAAGTGCTTCATATATAAAAGCAGCGCCATGTGTCTTTCCTTTTTTCACGGATTGAAGCCACGAAACCAGCTATAAACAAAAAAACCATTTATTAAGCACAGAAGTGTTTTTTTTTAAAAGACTGTACATTAAAGATAATTTACACACTTGTTTTGAAACTTCAAAACTATTACTAATGCATGAAAAAGGTGCCTATTCATTAAAATGACCAACGCTTGGTCCTGCCAATTTTATAAACACAGTGAAAAACATTATAACATTTTATTAAAGTAATAACTGCAATCTATTTACAATCTCCCTCAGGATATGTGACATTGATGATTTAAGATCGATGCTTTCCCTTATTGTTTTCCTATTTATTACATCATATTTATTTCACTTTTTATTTTTATTTAATTCTATTAAGCAAAATCATTTGGATCATGTTTATTAAAAACAGGGATTTAATAAATAACCCTGAATATGCCGTTGAATTATCTCTATAGTTGGTGCTTATTATAAAAAAAAAGACTTGAAATAAATGTCATATGTAAATAAAATGTAATAAATAACATCAAACACTAAACACTCCCAAAAGTTAAACTTATGTTTAACCTAACATGGCCAACAGACCTATATTTAAATAATATAATTTAAATTGATCAAAAGCACCATAATAAAAAGTCAAGTTTATATTCAAAACAACAAACCAAACTCTGGTAATAACAGGGTTATAGCAGGTATATTCATGTAGCCTTAATGTTCCTGATTTATTCTTAAAAAGCGCTTCAGTTATAGTTACTGTTCTGATTCAACTGATAATAATTTTTATTATTTATATTTAAAGTGTTTTTCTTTACAGGGTAATGGATTGCAGAGTCTGTCCCGATCATTCCACTATCAGCATTTATCTTAATTTTTAAAGATTTGTATTTCATAGACATTTCATATATAACATATAATACCCTTTACTGCGTATCATTCACAGCTTTTATTTATTTTTAGAATACAAACCTTAAATTTAGCAGCAACGGTGACGTCATGTCAACAAGATTATAAATCGTATAGCCTTCCACAAATGGTTTTTAGAGTCGATTTGTTGTTTAAACTTTTTTTTTTATATATAAAAGATGGATTAAGGATTGATCCATATAAAAAGTCCCATTTTAAAATTGAGCTGTTTTTTCTGCGTCAGTGTGTTAAAACCTGTATGATTATGGTATGTGTGTGAACCAATCAGAAAGTCTTTCATTGTTTAAGGTGCATTAATTCAGTGTCAACACTTTGACTTTGTAGTTTCTTTTAGATGTTAAAATATTTGGGATTTAATAGAATTTAAAAATTTTAACAGATTTTTTGTACTTTGGACTGAATTTAATGATTTGCATTTGATTTCTACTTTAATGGATGTGAAAATAGGTAAATTTGACCTCTATATTATTTGACAGGTACCTGTAATTTGAAGCCTTCGCTAATAACTTAATACTTCAAAACTTATGCATCTAATCCACAGGTTTGGTAATTATTATGAAAGGGGTATAATGTGTTGTATTGGGGCGAGGCTGCCTTTAGCAGAAGGATGGTCATGTTCTCCCATAGTTCATTTCCTTTAAACGTTACAAAACTGGTTTAAAGTTTAGAGGATTATTGTGAAATTGAGACGTTGGCAGTTTGTGGCGACTTCATCATCTTGCTGTCCTCCACATGACCGTGAGGGGAACGGCTCCGTGCGCCGAAATCAGCTGGACTTCCTGCTGGTGCCAAAAGAGTCTGATCTGCAGTGGGAGAAGTCGAGGAAGAATCTGTCCTGGTCAGACTCCGCCGAGTCCACGCCCTGCATGACGATGGTTTCCGGACTGGATGAGCAGCTGGTGGGTGAAGACAGGACCTTATCTGTTTCGGAGATAGACGCGGGGGTTTGCACAGGCCCGGCTGAGTTCTGGATGAAGATGGAGGGTAGGACGAGAGCGGGCGGGGCGGCGGTGGCGGCCCCACGCTTCGGCGCGGGTATGGCGAGCTCATGGTCCAACGACAGCCTGGGCGTGGAGCTCGTCTCGATGGTGATGGACAGGGGGAAGTCTTGCTGCTCTACGCAGGTGGTGACCTCGCACGCAGAGTGGCGCCGGATGCTGACGCTGCCCACTGAGCCCACTTCTGAGTCGTACTCAGCCACGGGGGTCAGCATGGGGATGTTGTAGCTCTTGGAGCGCACCACTGGGTTGGTGGAGGGGATTTCTGCAGGTTTGGACCAGCTCCACAGCAGACGCTTTTCTGTGGAAGAAAATAATCAAGCCCTGGACTTCGAGCTTTAATACTAAAATGAAAAATCATTGAGCCGCCGTATGCCACAAGTACTAAGCATAAAAATTCTTCGTTACCGATGGTGCAGGAGCAATGTGAGGCATCGCAGTCGTGTGCACACAGCCCGTGGGTGCCCAAATACGGAGAGACCACCTTCTGAATAAGCATCTCCAGTTTCAGGTACTCCTCAGTCACGCCTTGAGACTCGTGAACACCCTGTGTGTCATTAAAAACAGCCTTAATTTACAGAGATGCAAGTGGGAAGGTGCGGCGGAACGAGGTGGAAGCCTTCGCACCTGTAGAACCAGAAGCATCTGGACAATCGAGGGAGGGACACGGGTGCGCGGTCTGGACAGAGCCTCGTCCAGCTTCATGTTTAAGGTGATGGTGTTTCTGAAAAGCAGCAGAGCCAGCTGGCGCACCGACGGCTCTTTTCCCTGTGGAATCAAACACAGACTCAAAAGCTGCACAGAATAAGACCTGTAAGAAAACTGCTACATCAGCAAACAGAATGAGGTGCCGGTTGTGCGCAGCGGTCACCTGGACGGGATGAAAGATGGCCTGCAGCATGGAGAGAACGTCGCAAAAGAAAAAATCCCAGGTTTCTGCCAGGGAGTCGAGTAATTTCTGACCTGTGGAAGGCATGGCGGCCGGTGAGGTCTGTCTCTCTGAATCATGAAGCCTGTACGGTTTCAGAACGACGCGATTTGGTCACCTTACCTTCGTAGAATCGGATCTTGTCTCTCAGTATCACCATGCCTTTAGTCAGCAGCTGGTTCTAAAGGAATGCGAACCGTATTGAGAACAGGAGTCAGATCAATGAGCCCATTGTCTTTACCTCAACACCGATCCCTCCGCGGACTCTTACCTGGAGGTACTCGGTGAAAAAAGAGCCCAGCTCGGTTTTCAGCAGCTGCCTGCAGAACAGAGGAGATGAGGCATTTCAAAACTGCACTGTTTTAATGAACCTAAAACAGTTAAATGGGATGTGGTGACCGACCTGACACCTTCATTCAGTGTGTAGAGCTCGTTGTCAGCCAGTGGCCTCTTCTGGAAAACTCCGATAACTGCGTTGTGGATGCTGAGATCAAACACAGACAGACGGGGAGGCAAATCAACACCATCACACCACATCACAACACCACATCATCAGGAATATAAGGCTGTTTTTGGGTTGAAGCCCTGCTTAAAGGCAGGGAGGCTGAGGTCACTCACCTGTTCCAGGTGGCGTTGGGTCCCGAGCCGCGCTCCTCCAGCGACGTCTTCTCGTTCTTACTCAGCTGGCTCAGACTGGGAGAGCTCACCAGCTTCAGCCGGTACAGAGTCCTCATGGTGAAGTGAACAGAAAGCACAGTCTGAGACTTTTTTTTAAAGGGGAGTAAACATGACGCAGTGTTTGCGGTGGGTCAGGGTCAATATCAGCTTTCTTGAGCAACTTCCTTCCTTTTTTTTTTCTCTCCTTTTTTTTCTTTTTACATTCACGGCGTTCAATTTAAGATAAGATGAGATAATACTTTATTCACACAGTGTAGAGGAAATGTACAAATTTTTAAGCAAAACATTTATTTTAAATCAATTAAATCAAATGTTGTGTCACACAGTGATACAGAGAATAACTCGAAGCAAAATGCTTTTAATTACAGATGTAAAATAATTACAGATGTAATAGTGACAGTAGGAAGTTGAAAAAAAAAAAGTTTAATTTTAAATCTTAGTTTTGCACACATGCAATTTGATTTCACACAAACGTACAAAATTTAAATGTGAATGTGAACTATAACGTGCAAGTGGACGTGTCTCTGATTTGTGTGTATTAAATGTAGAAGCCTCGTCTCGTCCCCTCGTGCGCTCAGAGCCTTTCTCCCTTTCACTTGTTTACAGCGTGACAGACGTCTCTGCTGCAATATTGTCTGAAAGTTAAGTGAAGGACGACGTGACGAAAGAGGAGGGCCTCCTCGGGTTTAAGGGCAGTTCCAACTTCACTCTGTTTATTACTGATAAGGACCTTCGCAGTCAAATCAACACGAGAGAGAGAGCAGCAATAATACAGAGAACGGTTCAGTTCAAAGATCTACATTTCTGGAGAATCTAAACAATTTCAGATGCTTAATAAAAGACACGTCATTACTGCTCTCATAAAGATGGACTTTGTAGTTCTATAATAACAGACTGTCGTCCATCGGTTTCTCTGGTTTATAATGATCAGGATCACGTAACATCGCTGTGGGAATGGACTCTGTTAGACATGTCCACCTTGTAAATGTGGACTCATGATCACAGAATGCTGATGGCTTGACATCACACCACCACATCAGTGTCACGTCAGGTCATTACCCGAAAACTTGTCTTTTATGGGAGATGATGTGAACTCTTACCTCCTGATGGGGTGAGCGCTGGTGTCCATGTGAAGGCAGTGTGGTAGAGATGCCAGCCCTGAGAAGCTGAATGTCTTGAGGGTTCCTGGTCTGGCGTGGGTCGTGCTTAGTTCCTCCAGCATCTTTGTTCATGCAACGCAGAAAGACTCAGATTTCATTTGGAAGAGATCTCCTAGAACAGAACATTTTCACATGTTTACGGCTTCATGTGAGGATTTTATTAAGATGTTGAGGCTGGATGTTGCTGATGACAGTGAATTAGAAAAGATACGTAGGTGGTTGATTTAATAATATTACCTGTGGTCGTCAGTTGTGATGTGTCCTGATACGTGCCTCTATAGAGTGTATACCTTACAAAACAACTTTGAACTACCACAGGGTGCTGTAATTTTGAGAATCACAGGGTGCGGGGAAGAAAGTGGTTTACATCATTGTGTTATTGGTTCATTTTAAAGTGTTCAGGTCAATCGGCTCGTTGTTGTTGTGCTGTAGGTGGAGAGGCATCCAGACAAAGCATATCAACATTAAGGGAGATTACAGGGTGGAGGATCACACACGTCGGCACATGTCGCGATCCGGACTCGAACCGAGGACTCGGTGCGTGTTTTGCTCAGCGTCAGCGGCCAGGTGGACAGACGCAGCTCCTGAATTGGAGACAAAGGGCAGCAGCGACCCGTCTGCGCCCCTCTGCGTCTGCTGCGCTCTGATCCCGCCGGCCCCGTGCGGAGAACAAAGAGCGGGCTGCTGCGCGTCACCGCGGCGCTCGGACTCGGTGGCACCGCCGCCGCCGGGACTCTACAGCACGGACGCTCCCGTTATTTAACGCACACGCAGCCGAATCCTGCGTCCGTGCTGCAGCACGGCTGTTCCAGGAGGGGGGTGGGGTGGGGGTTCGGGTGATGTTAGACTCAGAAGGGAGGGGGGTGGGGGGTAAATTGTATAAGCTGCATCAGCACTTACCCCCTCGCGCTCCTGGGTGCGTTAGCCCTGCGCGTCAACATCCGCGGGACCGCGGCGGCTCCTGGAAACTTCACCGAGAAGCAGAATGCTGAGGAAGGCGCGCTGCGGTCCTCTACACCCAGGGCGTCATTGTTTCCCAGTGAATGGAGTTAAATGAGTGGATGCGGATGTGGGGCAAGGCGGCTTCCTCCTGTCATTCCTGTGGTTGGTATCTCTACAACTCGCCCCTCCTTTTACTCGCCCAGTTATAGACTGCGAGTGGATGCGTGCCTGCGTGCGTGCGCGAGCGCGCGCGCGTCCAGACGCTCAGCCAGACTATTTAGGGGTGGAGGAGGGAGAGGGAAGGTGGGGGGGGGGGGAGTCGCGATGTGCGTGCACAAAAACCCGTGAACGCGCGTCCGCTCGGTAAAGCACCTCTCGTCTCGAGCCAACATCACCAGCCGCACCTGCGCAGTGCGCGTGCCGTGGGGGTCGTGGAGTACGTCTCGTTCAGAGCGTGGAGATCCGGCGTGGTGCAGTGCCATCACCTCTGTGCGAGGACGCACAGGCAACCTGGCCGCCAACACAGTGAAGACAATACGAGTCCCGTGGATTTTTTAGGGGTGGATTTGGGTCGTGGACAGTCCTGTCGGGAGGCAGCAGTGGGAGCCACCTTGTCGCACTTCACCCAAATTAAAGGTCTTATTAAATCATGCCTGTAGATTATTATTGCGCAGATACAGCCAGGACAGGGCGCCAATCTATCACTGGGCACACACTCACTCACACAGACACACTCTATATGGGGCAATCGATGGGGGACCTTGATCCATGTTTTTTGGACTGTGGAAGGAAAGCGGAGAAACTGAAGGAAACCCACGCAGACACGGGGAGAACATGGAAACTCCACCCAGATGGGGATTTGAACCGAGAATCCCCAGTGCTGAGAGGAGAACGTGCTAAACCACTAAGCCACCGTGCCACCTAGCAGCAATATTATGATGTAATAATATAAATTGGTTGAATAAACCCAAAGGTAATTAATACCCTGCATGGACAAAAGTATTAGGACCTCCTTCATTTTTTTCATTAATGCTGTCTCACCAGTGAAGTGAGCGAGTCCCCACCTGAGCCTTATTCCTCACAAGGTTTCTTCCAACCAAACCCTGAATTCAATCCAAGCAAACACTTTTTTTTAGCTTCACAATTACAGACCGTAGTCCACCTGTGTTCTTCTTGTTGTTGTTAGTTCCCTGATGGTTCTCTGTTCTCTATTGGTCAGAACCATCACGGGTCTAATTTTGGAAGTGGTTTATTTATTGTCAGTATGTGGTGAGGTTCTTTTTTAGTGCAGCAGTGCTGATGGAGTTTTATTTAAACACCTCGGTGACACTGCTGGGATAGGAATAATGCACCCACCAAATTACCCCCTGCTCTGGGGTGGTGCTATTGGGGTCCTGACCCTTAGAACAGAGTACACAGTATGTATGTGAGTATGTATGAGGCAGGTCCAAACTCCAGACGGGTACTGTACTGGATCTTGCCCCCCCCCCCTGTACAAGCTCTTATTGTAAACTGTTAGGTGGCTGCAGAAATGTTTGACGTCACCATAAAAACATCAAAGACGAGGCACGATTGTACCGCGGCCAACTTTATACTTAGTATCCCACACCACGGACAAAATGTTTTCATTAGTAACCTTTTAGATTATAAAGGGCGGGGGGGGGTTACAGACAGAGATGCATCATAAACACAGACCATCGTGACGTCAGAAGTGCGTTGCAGTCTATATAACGGGGCTTTAACGCACTGCGCTGCGTTCATTGTCATCTGTTCACCCTACGTAGGGGAACTACAGAGTGCCAACGATGTGATATGAGATTCAGCCTTCGTTGGAGACCCGCCTGCTCCTGACGTGTAACGCACCGATTGGCCAGTATGGCACGTTGAAATTTGAACGCGGCAAGTTAAACATGTCGTCCCTCTTCGGTTCTTAAGACTCATTTTCATATATTTGGAGTTTTTTTTTTTAATAGCTGTGTATGTGTCCACGCGAAAACTTCAACTTTGATTTAATTAGGAAATTAATTCTACAGTAAACGTCAAAAAAACAACTACTTGGTTGTAAAGACGATATAAACAAACGGAGTTACAAATGAATAATAAGAGCGAGAGAGAAGAGACGAAGCAGACAGCCGGCATGCGTTTTGGGCAGGTATGTACTGAACAGACTTATTACAAATATTAAAACTAAAATCAATCATGACTCGAAATAAGCAAGATGCACCAAAGCTGCATGAAGTACAGTACCAGCGAATGTTTGGCCACGCCCCCTTCGTCTATTCATCATATAGATGGACTTTGTAGTTTTTAATTACAGACTGTAGTCCATCTGTGTTTTTTGTTGTTGGTCCCCTGTTGGTCAGGAGCATCACAGAACAGGTGGATGGTGGATTGTTAATTGTCAGTTCTGCAGTGGGGCGGCACGGTGGCTTAGTGGTTTGGCATGTTCTCCTCTCAGTGCTGTGGATTCCCAGTTCGAATCCCAATCTGGGTGGAGTTTCCATGTCCTCCCCGTGTCTGCGTGGGTGTCCTCCGGGTTCTCCGGTTTCCCCCCACAGTCCAAAAACATGGATCAAGTCAATTGAGTTCTCCAAATTGCCCCATATAGAGTGTGTATGAGTGAGTGAGTGTGTGTCCAGCGATAGATTGGCGCCCTGTCCCTGGTGTGTCTGCCCAGCGCCCAAAACGTTCTCCTCTGGATGGGCATGGGGAACCCCCCCCCGCGACCCTAATAGAGGATAAAGCGGGAGATAATGGATGAAGGAGGATAGAGTTCTGCAGTGAGACTGATGCAGCGTGGGGGGTTTTAAGTGTACTATGTACTTTGTACTGAATTCGGGACTAACGTCATGCTGTTTCAGTACCAGTACACTGCAGAGGAGCATCAAGCCATTCAGAAGGCTCTGCAGCAGAGGCTTGGACCCGAGTACATCAGTACCCGACAGGCTGGGGGAGGGCAGCGGGTGAGAAAGCATTTATCGTCACGACTGTTCAAGTTTTTAGCTCTCCGGAATGCTGTGGCCCTGGCGGAGGATTAACAAATGATGTGTTTCAGGTTTGTTACATCGAGGGTCACAAGGTCATCAGTTTAGCCAATGAAATGTTTGGCTATAATGGCTGGTCCCATTCCATTTCCCAACAGAACATTGGTATGCATTCTGCGTTCTGCTGTCTTTTGATTGGCGTTTACTGATCGTGACGCCGAGCTGGACTTAATAACCTGCTGTCCTCTGCACAGACTTCGTGGATCTGATCAACGGGAAGTTTTACGTCGGCGTCAGTGCGTTCGTGAAAGTTCAGCTGAAGGTGAGAACCAGTCATTTCCTTTGTTAATCTGCTGAAAGTTTTTTTTTTTATATATCTGGGTCAGACATCCAGTCCATAGGACACACACACACACACACACACACACACACACTATAGAGCAACCAATTCACTCTAAATCCATTTTTTGGACTGTGGGAGGAAACCCACGCAGACATAGGGAGAACATGGGAACTCCTCCCCGATCAGGATTCAACCTGTATCCGAACGTTTGGCTCAAGTTGTGTGAACCTCTGGAGACACAACGTTCTGTGTGTCGTGTGATATGATACGATGTAATATGGCACTCTTTTTAGGACGGATCGTACCATGAGGACGTAGGCTACGGTGTGAGTGAGGGTCAGAAGTCCAAGGCGCTCTCGCTAGAAAAAGCCAGAAAAGAGGCGGTGACTGACGGACTCAAGCGAGCGCTCAAGTAATGAACCGTGATTTCTGTAAGAGGAATGTTTTTAATTGTTAGAAAGCTGTATGAATCACTGCACTGCATTATAGGGTTATAACACCTCAGGTCATGGAAGAGGTGTACACACACAAAAAGAATACATAGATCAGGTGACCCTCTGCAGTCTATTATTTAAACTGCAATTACAGCTCTACAATTGCAGTCTGTTTTGTTTATCATATATATATATATATATATATATATATATATATATATATATATATATATATATTTTTTTTTTTTTTACATTTATTTTAAGTTTCCTTCAGTTTTTCCTCTGATGGTCAGGACAGAATTTGGGTGGTGTATGATTCCCTGCATTTTGAGCCAGGACACATTGTTCTAACCACAAGATTGGGATAAAATGACCTACTCTTTAATACACCGAACTATTCGATCACATTAGTTTTTGTCGTTGAAGGTGCTTTGGAAATGCTCTTGGGAACTGCATCCTCAATAAGGAATACTTGATGGCTGTTAACAAGATTCCCAAACAGGTTGGTAAATTGCATGTTCCATCGCCCTTCGACTGTCTTAGTCTTTCGATTGATTGGTTTCTAAATAAAAATCAAATAAATTACAATCTGATTAAACTGGATCTTTAAGGTGATTTAACCAAAGCAGATTACAGACATTGCATTAAGAACATAGTCTGTTCTGCCTGTGATATCAGATTCCTGCCAGAGAGGGCGCCAAATAGCAGCATTTACAGCTCTTTTATATGATGCTGGTGAAATACCTCACTCACCCTTGAGGCCCTAATATTTATTCATTCATTCATTATCTTCCGCTTCATCCTATATCAGGGTCGGGGGGGTTCCCCATGCCCATCCAGGGGAGAACTTTTCGGGCGCTGGGCAGATACACCCAGGACTGGGCGCCAATTTATCACTGGACACTCACTCACACAAACACACTCTATATGGGGCAATTTGGAGAACTCGATTGACTTGATCCATGTTTTTGGACTGTGGGAGGAAACCAGAGAACCCGGAGTAAACCCATGTGGACACGTGGAGAACATGGAAACTCCACCCAGATGGGGATTCAAACCGGGACTCCCTAGTGCTGAGAGGAGAACATGCTAATCCACTAAGACACTGTGCCACCGGCCCTAATATTCATTCATTCATTATCTCCCGCTCTATCCTCTATTAGGGTCGCGGCGGGGTTCCCCATGCCCATCCAGGGGAGAACGTTTCGGGCGCTGGGCCGATAGACCCAGGACAGGGCGCCAATCCATCGCTGGGCACACACTCACTCACACATTCACACTCTATACGGGACAATTTTGAGAATTCAATTCACCTTGAACCATGTTTTTGGACTGTGGGAGGAAACCGGAGAACCCGGAGGAAACCCACGCAGACACGGGGAGAACATGGAAACTCCACCCAGATGGGGATTCAAACCAGGAATCCCTAGCGCTGAGAGGCGAACGTGCTGACCACTAAGACACTGTGCCACCGGCCCTAATATTATTTTCTAAAATCAACACCATGTTCAGAATTTCGGGTCAAAGCGGTAAAATCTGCTCTGATCGTTTTAAAACGAGTTACCGACGACCTCGCCGCACTTTCAGCCCCCCTCACCTTTAGACCCGCAGAAGACCAAGCGCCGGGACGATGAGCCGGGGGTGCAGCAGGCCCGCTACAACAGTCTCACCCGCTTCGAGCGGCGGGCCTTTAGATGTCCTGCTGATGCGGCGCCCTGCAACACATCGCTGCAGACCGGTGCGCAGCCTCCACCTGTATCACAAGACAACAGAATGACCTCCAGGAGCTCGCTTCCCAACATGACCGTAAATTCCACTGACGCATCAACGCGAGCGGAGTGTGAAAACAAATCCAGCAACCTCAGCAGGTACGGATTCACCTACCGTCACAGAGTTTAACAATAATCTGAGAATCTGTGGGAACCGAACAGGTTCATTTTTAACATCAGAACCATCAAACCATTAAAGTGCGCACACGCACACCTGCACGCACACACACCACACTGAGTGCAAACTCCCGTCCCACGGTCTGCGTTCTCCACAGCAGTGCAAGATCGATGGCCGACCTCTCGGACCTGTCCTCGTGTGACCCTGCGCTGGACCCCAAGCAGCAGAGGAAACTGAGGCAGCAGCAGCTGCAGCAGAAGTTCAGACAGGAAATGGAGGCAAAGATGCAGCTGGAAAACAAACTGCAGGAACCTGGAGGATCTGGTCTTAGAGCAGGTACTGTACTGTTGAGCACCAAGAGAAGAGAGCTGTGGGTGTCGTTTAACTAATTAAATCATGATTTAATAAATATTAGTGGTTTTATTTGTGGCTTAGTGGTTAAGCATGTCCCCGGTTCAAATCCCTATCTGGGTGTGGTTTCCATGTTCTGCCTGTGTCCGCGTGGGTTTCCTCCGGGTTCTCCGGTTTCCTTCCACATTCCAAAAACATGGATCAAGTCAATTGAATTCTCCAAATTGCCCCATATAGAGTTGAGTTGTGTGTGTGTGTGAGTGAGTATGTGCCCAGCGATGGATTGGTGCCCTGTCCTGGGTGTATCTGCCCAGCGCCCGAAACGTTCTCTCCTGGATGGGGAACCCCCCCCTCGACCCTAATACAGGATAAAGCGGAAGATAATGAATGAATGGTTATCATTGATGGCTGAGTGGTTTAGCACGTTCTCCTCTCAGCACTAGGGATTCCCGGTTCGGATCCCCATCTGGGTGGAGTTTCCATGTTCTCCCTGTGTCCGCGTGGGTTTCCTCCGGGTTCTCCGGTTTCCTCTCACAGTCCAAAACATGGATCAAATCAATTGAGTTCTCCAAATTGCCCCATATAGAGTGTGTCTGTGTGAGTGAGTGTGTGCCTAGCAATGGATTGGCACCCTGTCCTGGGTGTATCTGCCCAGCGCCCGAAACGTTCTCCCCTGGATGGGCATGGGGAACCCCCCCCCCCCCCGTGACTCTAATATAGGATAAAGCAAAAGATATTGAATGGATGGTTATCATGGTGTGGCAGCCCCAAGACCACAAAGTTCCCAGATCTTCCACATGACAACTGTTGTCTTCTCAGGCCAGGCTTCAGGTCCCGTGGTTCACAGTACACCCAATGGACACAGCGTTTCACTCAAAAAAGAGGAACATATGGCTGGTAAGAGCAGCGTGAGGATTCGGAGGTTTGTTATTTTTTAATTTTTGGGGAAAAATAAAACATTCTGAAGTCCGTTCCACGCCGTCCTCCCAGACGACCCGGAGCTGTGGGACTTCACTCTGGATGGCATTGATGCGCTTGACTGTCTGGCGAGGGATTCCACAGGGCCGAGCCGCGAGCACGGCATGACCACACGCAGTAAAACTCCACAGCGGGCCCTCAGGCCACCCATGAGGACACACGATCCTCCGACGCATCAGGGGCTGCAGGATGCGGTGCCACACAGACACAGCAACGCGGTGGTCCATGATGCAGCGGTGCGAGGAGGTACGTCATGAGACACCGGAAAACATTCTCCAGGGAGTGTAGAGGATTTTATTGATTATGTTAATAAGGTTCCTAATTGGAAACTAATTCCCCACGGTTTCCTCGCAGGTCTGCAGAGCCCCTACCGTCACGCACAGCTTATGAAGAAACGCAAACTGGACCCTTAACGTTCTGAATGTTCCACTTTATTAACTGTTACAGATTTTATAACTTTATTTCTTAATAAATAAAAAAAAACTTGGTTCCATCAACAATCACAGCTGTGTGTTTCAGAACGTATACGGAGTGTGTATAAATGTTCAAGTTTAGGTGTGTGTGTGTGTGTTATGTATACATGTTTAAGTTTGGTGAGTGTGTGTGTGTGTTATGTATACATGCTTGAGTTTAGGTGTGTGTGTGTGATGTATAAATGTTCAAGTTTAGGTGTGTGTGTTATGTATACACACTTGAGTTTAGGTGTGTGTGTGTTATGTATAAATGTTTAAGGGTGTGTGTGTGTGATGTATAAATGTTCAAGTTTAGGTGTGTGTGTTATGTATACACACTTGAGTTTAGGTGTGTGTGTGTGTGTGTTATGTATAAATGTTTAAGGGTGTGTGTGTGTTAT
>JAFMOD010000029.1:464146-535415 GCA_019802435.1 Corydoras maculifer | reverse complement strand
ATTTTGCACATCGCACTTTTCAGTTTTTTATTTGTAAAAAAATTGTTGATTCATGTATAACTTTCATTCCACTTCACAATTGTATACCACTTTGTGTTGGTCTTTCACATTAAATTCCAGTGAAATATATTTATGTTTGTGGTTGTAATGTGACAAAATATGGAAAAGTTCAAGGGGTATGAATACTTTTGCAACCCACTGTGTATATATATATATATATATATATATATATATATATAAAATTCAAGGTATAATGAACGGAACATCTGTACATGGTTCTAAGAACTGTTTTTTTTTGTTCTCAAGGGAAATGACGGGCACTGTGCCCGCGCTTAATACTCAAACTTCTCTCGCTAAGAGAAAAGAGGAACAGGGAGAAAGATAATGAAAGAGGAACAACGAATAACCATTTAACCTTTTTGTGTTTTACAAACAAAGATATAGAACAAAAGTCAAAAGTATTTGCGCCTTTATGCAAAGGACAGTATGTAAAAAAATAAATAAAAATAAATAAATAAAAAGCTTGTGGGCCCGAGTTCATTATGAGCCTCTTATGAATAAATTAACTTACACTTGAGCTATAAGCCGCTTTAATGAGCGTACCTCATCTTTATAGAGTTCTAAGCTGTAAAGAAAAAGCTGAAGAGACAGCGGCAAGAAAAAGTCCCCGGTATCATTTTGGTTAAAGGAAAAAAACCTCGAAGCGTCAACAGTTTGACACTAGATACTTCATACACACATAGATCGCTTAGGGACAAACGTCCATGATGGTCACTGTGTGAAAAGAAGGAAGTGTAGTAGAATGTACAGTGGAGAACCTGTTAATGTCCAATCCCATCACTTTGAAGAGTTGAATAAAATGACCTGCTAATTAATAACCACTCAATTTAACCTCAAGTGACTGATTTGGGGTTAAGGCATTACTGTTCACCTGAACCACTTGTGCAGGTGGAGGCTGAATGGTGCTTTGGGTCGTCGTGACGTCTTGTGGCTGCTGAGTCGGCTGTTGCTGGGAGAGACCGGGCTGACCTGGGGTCAGTAACACCGTCTGTGGATGAATTAAGAATAGCCAGAGGGTGATTATCCTTATTAAACCTAAAGGTTTTACGATTTATGAGCAAATAGGAACAGAGCGTCAATTAGATGTCATCGGAAAGCATTACATTTTATATATTCATTCATTCATTCATTCTCTCCCGCTTTTTCCTCTATTAGGGTCGGGGGGGGGGGGCCCCCCATGCCCATCCAGGGGAGAACGTTTCGGGCGCTGGGCAGATAGACCCAGGACAGGACGCCAATCTATCGCTAGACACACACTCACTCACACACACACTCTATATGGGGCAATTTTGAGAACTTAATTGACTTGATCCAAGTTTTTGGACTGTGGGAGGAAAGCGGAAAACCCGGAGGAAACACACACGGACACGGGGAGAATATGGAAACTCCACCCAGATGGGGATTCGAACCGGGAATCACTAGTGCTGAGAGGAGAACATGCTAAACCACTAAGTCACCATGCCGCCCATCTTATATATATATATATATACTTCTGAAAAATGTTGCTCGACCTGCTGCGGAGCAAGACTTCCAGAAAGAGACAGCGGAACTGTAGGCGCCACGCTGCTTCCTTGAGCAGGAGGAACCTGAGACTGATATAAAAAACATAACATGATCAGCATGCCATCAGCCATGACAAGTGAGACTCCAACGAGTGCAAAACACAAAGACCCACCAGGCTTTGTGGATGGATAGCGCCGTGCTGTGGGGGGAGCTGGGAATGGGGCGGCTGCGGCTGCTGCTCGGGCGGCAGCACCAGCTGGCCGAAGTGCGAATCCGACGCAGCGGAGGGATACTGGGTCTCGGGGACATTCAGGGCTGTAGAACGTGTAACAGAGGGACAGATTTTAGTCCTTTTGAGTCCAGAAACGTTCTCCGGCACTGAAGCACCGTCATCAGGCTGACACTCACAAGACGCGGACATCACATGCTGTGGCTGGTGCTGCTCCGCCTCGGGTTCCTCGGTCCCCACAGGAAGCGGCGCCGTCGCGGGGGTACTCGCAGCGGAGGAAGGCGACGGCTCGCTCTGAAGCTGCGGTCCCCGCTCTTCTTCCTGCTTCCTCTTCTCCTCTTCCTCCCGCACCAGCTGTCGCTGCTCCCTTTTCCGGAGGATCAGGGCTACACGGTCTTTTATAGCTTTGGCTATGGTCTTGTGATCGCCCTCGCACACATAGCCCGAGTCCACCTAAGGGTTAAGACACGAACACACAACATACGTTCAGGGGACGAACGCACAGCACAATGACGCTACACAGGGTTCGAATTTAAAAACAGCAAATGTTTGTGCACCGCTGTTTAGGCATGTATTATTTGGGTGGTGCCGATGTCTTAGCCGTGATGTGGTGGTGCGTGGCACTGGTATTAGGAGACGGGGCAACAACTCAGTGCGGTTGTCAGTCATGGTTGGGCCACATAAACGTGCTCCAGTGAGCACTGATGATGGATTAGAAGAACACAAACAACAAATAAGCCATGCTCACTGATTTGTGAAGGTGGGGTAATGAGGTAGGCGTGTCCACCACCCAAAAATACCAATAGTGTAATGGTTCGAGGAGAGATTAACGGAAATAAGCAAAGCGTGTAGAGAATCAGAGGGACTACAGACTGTAAGTGTGGAACTACACCGCTCAGCCGTATGGTCATATGGACAATGAGCAGGACATCTAATAGAGTGGAGATTTAAATACATCTCCACAAATCAGCAGCGTTGTGCCAACATCAGCATAATAGATGCTTGAAGTGGTTTCCTCTACCATCTCCTGAGCCACGTCCTCCGGAACGTCTTTGTGGAGATCGAAGGAAAACTCGATGGCTTCGTTATCCTTGTATTTCCCTTTGAGCTTCTTCACGTCCTCGATGCGCAGCCACAGTTTGATGGCGACCATCTCCCCGTCGTCCTCTTCAGCCAACTCGACCCGCACGCCTGTCTCTTCCTGAAAGAAGGCGTGGTTCAGCAGGTCCTTGATGGAATATCTGAAGCGATTCGGAAAGTTAGGAACAACGGAAACATGCCGTTATCAAGTTAGACGCTATTCTTTAGTGCACAGTGCAGTCCGTCTCGCTCTCTCTCTCCGACACACACCTTTCGTCTTTATTTTTCCTTATGCATCCTTCGATGATCTCCTTGACTTCGGGAATTGCGACCTTATCGAAGCTGTCAGGCTTCACGCCCTGCAAGTGTCAACAAATGTCAAACGATGTAATCACACACACACACACACACACAGTATCGCTCTATTAAACTACTATTTTATTCTCACTTTGTTGTAGACAAATTTGCTGAATCAGCATGTAGCTAACTAACGAACGGCTCATCTGATGATGGAGAATAACGATCTGTACGTCACCCCGTACACAAATACGTCTGCGAGATAAATAAACTATTAAATACTTTGTGTGTATGACCCAACTAGTCAAACGGAGGCGCTAATGGTTTGTACTCGCAGCCCATTTCGCTCCGAGGACGCAAACAGATCGTCAATTCTGATAAATTGGGACAATATAAAGTGAGATCTGTGCGTCCGGGCTCGGTTCTCCTCTCTGGCCGTGCAGGCAGGTGGAAGGTAACGGTGCCGAGCGCCGGTCAGAGAACAAGCAGAAAACGGAAGTATTCTCATACGTGCAGCATGTCCACGACTCAGACGGGTATCGCTGCGAGGAAATATGAAAGTCTTATTTTTATTTGTGGTTTTTAAACGAATGGATCTCGTTCACACTTCAGTACAGCTGAGTGAAGTCAAGTGGTTAAGCGTTTTAAAAAATGGACGTGCTTTTCCATTCCAACGCAACAGAACGCAGATCGTCTATCCTGCACTTAGTTGCCCAGTTACAAGAAGAAAAAGTGGGAAAAGGGGAGAAAAGTAAATAAATTAAAACCAATTAACAAAACAAGGGATGATTTAGGGAGGAACAAGCGAGACTTAAAACTCAGAAAAAGTATGTGACTTCAACGTTTAACAACTTATTACCACAGCAAAATTCGGTGGCCTTCGTAGGGGCCTGAGGACGTAGAAGCGCAGACCCCTGGTGCGGATGGAGCCTAAACTGTAAATGTCGATTTAAATACATGACTTTTAAATTTACTGGCAGGTAAACATAGTGCAGAAATAGCAGCTTTCTTAATTCTAAGGAAAATGATTCAGGACTTCACTGGAATACCTGAACAAGTTGCTTTAAAAAAAACATAAGCTACAAACTTTAGGTCACTTCTCCTAAGTAGAAATGAAGGTGCGTAAAACCCTGGACAGTAAGGTCTTAAAATCACAACTTACCACTGAGTGAGAGAAAAGACACTGAAGAACATGCCTCATTTTAAGGCCAAAAAAGGAGGAATTGAAAGAATGGAGCGAAGGAGAGGGGGGAGGAGGAGGAGCACGCATGGCCCCCTCCTCCCGCAGGTGAGTGGGGACTTACGCTGGTGACTCTGCGATAGATCTGTGCCGCATTCTGGCACTCGGAGTACGGGTACTCAGAAGTAGCCATCTCCAGCATACACATCCCAAAGGCATAGACATCCACTGACTCGTCATACTTCTCCTCATACATCTCAGGCGCCATGAACTCAGGGGTACCTTAAATCAAAAGAACGGTTCAGAACTCGCTCTCGCTCTGAGTCTCATTGCCCTACAACCCCCTCTCTGTGAAGGAGAGAGGGAGGTGATGATGCCGGCCGCAGATGACTGCCACGCCAACCTGTGAGAAGATAGACAGGAAAAAAGGGGGGTGGGGGGAGCGAAAGAGGGGAAGAAAGAACAAAAAAAAGGAGGAGGGAGGAGGGAAGGGAGGGGAAACGGTCCTCAGTTACACCGTCATGATAACAAGCCCAAGTTTCTCAGTGTAAGGACTTCGGGGCAGGGCTACGGAAAGGATTCTAGGGCACAGAACCAAGTAGAAGGCTTGAACTGACCAGAGGACTTTCTGGGGTCAAATTAAAATTGTCATAATATAAAAAAAAATTGTTTAAACGTTTAAGGAAAGTCAATGGTCAGTCAGTGGAGCCAGCTAGATACTGAGGGACTGAACACTCAGACTATAGGAATCACTCTCACCGACACCCTGTTCGTTTCCCTCATTAAAGACACTTACCTCACTGATTCACCTGCAAGGAAACAGAGCATGTTAGCTTTTCCAAAATGAGGTTCTGCACCCTAGATCACATGGTGTAAAAAGCTGCCCGTTGACGAAAAGGCCTCACACAGAAAAACTTCATACATATTGGGAAAGTATGTGGTATTTGTACTCATTGACTTACCAGGACCATTTTCTGCCTGAAATCGCTGTAAATTAAATAATCCTCAAAATAGAAATGAGGGGAGATCTGAGGTTAGACCTAAAGGCTCCTAAAATAAATACAAAGATCAACTAGCACCGAGAAGACGACTGACCCGCAGAGTTTAAGACACGGAAATGAACGGAAAACAAAATAAAATAGCAAAGCAAGGAGGACCATCCCTTGAGAGAAGAAATGACAAGTTATTAGCATCAACATCAAGACATTTGTCTGAAGAAACAGACCACAAATATCCAAACCACAGGACAAAGATTCAGAAGGGTACCTGAACGCCCAGGGCTCGCCTCTAGCTTTTGCGCTATCCCTTTGCCATGCTCGGGTTTGCCTGCAGACAATCCACAATACAACTACGCACAGCACTGACAAAGAGAGAGTGAAGGAGCAACTTACTCTCTGGGAGAACCTGTAATAAGGGCCTCTCGATACCACTGATAACAGAAACAAAATAATTTGGGACTTGGAAGAGGGTGGAGAAGCCCGAGTCGAGAGACAGCGTGAGCGAGAAGCGGGGGCCCTGGTTTGCTGTGGTTTGGGGGGGCTCGTAGAATTTTAAAACGAAGAAGAAGGGAAAAAAAGAAAAAAAAAAAAAGAATCAAACCGTGGTCTGGACTTCAAACCACAAACTTTAATTGGGGAGCGGAAGAAAAGAAAAGCATCAGAACGCAGACTTTCTTCTCCCTGCAAAACCTGCATAAGGAGCTTTGGGGGGGTCGTACCTATAACACTCTTGGCAAAAGAAGCCCTCTTAAGTGTGGCCAGGCCGAGGTCGCCGATCTTCACAGAGCCGGTGGGGCCCGTGATGAAGATGTTGTCGCACTTGAGGTCGCGGTGGATGATGGGCGGAGACCTGGTGTGAAGAAAGTGCAGCCCCTTCAAGATCTGCCGACACCAGCTGCGCAGGACTTTGATCTTCATCTCCTTAAACCGCTTTAAATACCTGAAAATCACAGCGCACCCGTTAACCCGGAAATCGGCTCGTTTACGGAACACGAGTGGATTCGGCAACATCCCACACTCACGTCTTTAGGGTGCCGGATGTCATCAGCTCCGTCACCAGGACAATGTACTTCCTTCCTTTGCAGGGAGCCTCCCAGGAATCATAGAAGCGCACAATGTTGGGGTGCTGCAGGCCCTTCAGCATCCCGGCCTCCTCTTTAAAACGCTGTCGCTCGGATTTGGAGAGTTTTCGGTCCTGAAGGACGAGAGACAGCACAGGATGAGAAAACACTATTATTTAACTGGTATAGTATCAGAAGACTGTTAAACATTAGTCATGAACGAGTTAAATACAGCCATACAGCTTTCTGGGGCAGTCATAGGCTTGTGGTTAAGGAATCAGACTTGAGACCTGAAGTTCCCCGGTTCGGTTCCCGGTCCCAACAAATACTATGGATAAGGAGCACTTGGGCAAGACACCTAACACCAATTTCACTAATGTGTGTGATTTACTGCACAGACGGGTCGAATGTGAAAAACACAATCCTCTGAAAATAGATTTTCACTTATAACAAATGTTATTAATCACAGACGTACGTCTCACACCCACAACCATATATATATATATATATATATGATGTGTGTATATGTGGACTGTGTTAAACTGATATAGCCGGTACAACATCGAGGGACTATGAAGGCTGACCTGAAGCAGTCACAGTCTACTGAACTAAGAACTGGGTCAGCGGGACTGCACAGCGCGCCGGCACGTCTCAGTCTTGTGGAACTGCTTTAAAGGGTTTGTAAGGAGGAGTTGATCTTTTGGACGTTGTACTGTATCTTTAAAGAGGACCCTGTAACACTGCATCTGCGTCCTCCAAAAAAAAAAAAAAAAAAAAAAGGTACTGACGATAGCAGAAGGCTGAAACAGGAAATACCTCTCCCATATCCATTTTCTTTACGCACCTACAATAACCAACCACGAACGTTTATGGAGAGCAACAATGATCTTTTTTATAAAATAGCTGTAATGCTGCCACTACAGCGTTTCGGGCCAAAATAAGCTTAATGTGGTTAGAACTAAAAACAAAACAAAAATTTTTTAATATTTTAGCAGGAATGCTGTCTTCTTGGCAATTCCAGACCTTACAAGTAAGACATACAGCGGCTCCATGCGAATGCCCAAAATTCCTGGAATGTGAAGCATCCAGCCGCAACCGGCAGCTCCTCCACGCACCATCCCCCAAAGATGACATGCCCCTCTTTCCAGGATTCCATTGCAAACTTGAAACTCTAACAAAGGAACTTTAAACACCATCTTTAGCAGCGACTTCAAGCAGAGAGTCAGAATGTAGAGAACTAACAACCAAAACAGTTCGAACTACTGACACCCACCGGTTTTTCTGAACATCAGAACTGATCAGGGAACAGTGTGATCCAGATGGTCAAGTGGCAGAAGACTGCAGGCCACACAGAGCAACATCGAAAACCGAATGTGTGGATATCTAGCGGCCTGGGAGTGATTGTGATTTACACACGCAGTCCAATTCGTTTTTTTTTTTTAATGAAACAGAATAAAGGGAAACGTGATCAGATGAATTTGTGCATCAATCATGAAACCCTGACTGAGCATGAGAACACAGAATGAACTCCTGATGAATCCGAGTGTTAATTCGACTACAGCCGAAAAAAAAATCTAAACATTCATGTCAAACAATTCTGCAAAAATACAAATCTGCATCTGCGGCACAAAAGAAAACACTTCCTCAGAAATAAGGCAGAAGTGAAACATGTCCGACCCACAATATTTAAACATGTCATGAGTTATGGGGCAGAAGAGGGAGGACACGAATTCAGTGTCATCTACGAGCTACACAGCAGACACTGGCTTTTTTTTTTTTTTAACTCATTTAATATTTGATTTCTTGCATTCTTACAGACAAGCCACAGTTAGGGGACCAGTTACAGGAAGCGTGGGAGGGGTAAGAAAAGGTGAGAGAGAGCGAACAAGAAACAGGAGACTCGGGGGGGTGGGGGTGAGGGGGGTGAGAAAGTGAGTGCAAATAAGATACTGCGGCTTTTGTTTCAGCACGGCTTCTGAACTGGCACAACCTGAAGGCCGCTTGCGAGAGCGATGCCACCACGTGATCGGACACGGCGGCCTATGATCGCAGAGGAGCTGAAGCGGCCCGGAGGAGGGGAACAGCGGGCAGAGGCAAGCCTCGACAGGCCGCAGAGCCGCCGCTACCGCTTCGTCAGACGACGGCACGGTCCTCGGCAGACACTGACCCACTTTCCAAATGTGCACCGGTACAAGGCCACCACATCCACACAGCTCACTGCTGTCTGTGCGATTTCCTCTCTTAACCCCCCGAAACAAGAGGAGGAAACAGGATGTCAATACAGGCAAACAGCGAGAAGTAGGTCACAAGTCAGTGTTTTTCCAGAAGCAACAAGCTGCCACGTGCTCCGCCGCTGTCACTCAAGAACTTTTATCTGAACCATCGCTCGAGCTGAAGCTCCAGTAGCTCGGTTAAGTCAAGCCTTAGCGACAGTTTATCAGATCTGCACAATAAAGCTACAATCTGGAACTCATGCACAAGATTTGCGCAGGATGCACAACACTAAGGTTACCCAATATGGTTTCATTAGCTTTTTAAAATAAACTTAAATAAGCTTCTTAAAATGCACAACTAAAGTTAACCAATCTGTTTTTTTTTTAAAGCTTCTTAAATAAACGGCGGTGAACCTGGGATCCTTCAAATCACAAAAGATGGACAAAAGGATCTCTCACATCCAAATCATTTTTCTGATGCCCTTTGCTATTAGAGTAACAGTTATTTAAATGCTCTTCAAGAAAAGCTGCAGAGACGAAATTGGATATAAAGGCATAGGTGCGAAAAGTAAATAATACTGGAAAGTATGCAAATAACCGCAGAGATACTGATGCATCAGCTGAGAGGACAATGAAGCTGAGGAAGAACCTCAGAGCAGGAGCTTACAAAAAACATGAAGCATGCTCCATTATAAAATCTTGAGTTAAAACCAAATAAAGCTCATTTTAATTGTTATTATTGCTAATTGGTAAATTTAAAACCATTAACAAGTGCAAACTTGGCTTTCTGATGAAGATAAGCGTGATGTTCAGTGTAAAAAAAAACAAAAAAAACTATGAGGGTTGTATCACATTGTGGTTGGTACCTTCAATAAGAATAACTTCTAAAGTATTCATAATAATGTAACTGTATAACATCAAAGCTTGAGTGCAGTGATATTAGTATTCTGACTCTTAAAGCATCTCGTGTGTCAGAGGTTCTGATAAATGTACATTATAAAAAAGAAATCAGGTTCTGAACATATTCATTTACCACAGAATGTGATGGAGGTGATTTTTGGGAATTCCCGGCATTAAAATCCTGTCCTGCATGACATGGATCTGACTATAAAATGATGACATGACTTAAGTGGTCTAAGGGAGTGGCGGTGTTATGTAAGAATTAGACAGCAGGTTTTCATTCCGATCAAGCAGGAACTCCTCACTTGTGTAAGAAGCCAAAAAAATATTAAGGGAGTTAAACCTTAAAACAGCTGTCTGGAGGCAACACGACCAAGAGTTTGTATCTCAGTGTCTTCCTTCAGTTTAATATATAATCATTTAACTTTAAATCACAATAGAAACATCTGGATGGTGTAAAGCAGTCACACAACATGACACTGTTCGCCGAGCTTTTAGTCAAAGCGACTTACAATTACCCCGATTTGATGAAAGGGCACCCCTGAAACAATGAGGGTCAGAAGCCATGGGCATGAGCCAACATTGGTTATCTCAGACTTTGGATTCAAACCCCCAACCTTCAGCCTTTAACCTTAATGCTCCAAAATCAAAGGGATAATTACATATCTCCCATTAACCCATCAGCATGTCTTTGGGGAATGGGAATCAGCATGTCTTTAGGGAATTTGATCGCTTTTGGTTAAGGGGGTGGGGTTTGTAGTGTGTAATTGAAGTGAAGTCTGAATGCCCTACCTGCAGTTCACACCACGCCACCTCCACGGTCGTCTCCGTATCCAGTCCTTTATACACCGTCTTGAACGATCCCCGTCCGATCTCGATATCAAACTTCAGGAAGCGTCCATCGGGTGACGTGCCGACCGCCTTCGTCTCCACCTCCTCTATGTCGTCTTGCTCCTTTTTCTGTTGCTCTGCACTGACCCGGGCCTTCTCTTTGGACTCCTCATCGTTTTCGGCTCGGACGCTGACGGCGCTGCTGGATTCTGGCTTTGAATCTTTCTCGGGAGATTTCGGAGTAGACTCCTGCGTCGTTTCCATGTCGCACTTCACGGACTCCACGCGCCTCTGCTCGGCATCCACCTGCTTGCTGACGCTTTCTCTGGCACCATCCAACTGATCGACATCGCGCGACTCTGTTTGCGCCGGCGCCTTCTCCACAGTTGTTAGAAGGTCCACGGAGGCAGTGTAACAGTCCGGCGGCGCGCCGAGGACAAAGATCTTACTCGGGAGCTCCAAAGCCGTGGCGTTGGAGTCACAGATAACACTGCGGCGGACGAAGCGGTGCTCGGCTTTGGAGTCCCGCTCCATGGTGTTGTGGCGCCGACGTACTTCGGGCCCGATGCGCTCACCCAACTGCGTATCTGAGCTGGGACCATTGGTGGTCTTCGAAGCGGGTGACAGGAACTTTACCATCTTGTCTCTAAAACTTTCTGACATATCTCCACTCCACAGAGTGAGCACTCGATCCCTAGATCCCTTCCATACACCCAAATAAATGTGAAGAGAATGAGAACAAGGCCTCTGGTAAATTTCCTCTGAGGCTGAACCACCCTCTCAAATGACTCGAATTCAAATAAAGTCGATGCTCTTACACACTAAAGGACTTGAGTAGAGCACAGGGTGGGTACTGTGAATAAAGCAGGGTGAGCCCGGGTCACGGATGATTGTTGAGGGACAATACGCGAGGGCTTTCAAACGTAGGGAATCCATTGTACGTGCACAAGTGGACAGTGTTCACTCAACATAAGGTGTGAGGTCAGAAGGCTGACCAGCTCCCGGCTGTGATACGTCGACGTGCTTTTGAGTCAGGATGTCGATGATGACCCACGCTGTAACAGAACAGAATTCAATCAAGACCCTCAGTGACAAAATGAATTCACAATCAAACAGCCTGTTATTACACTTTATAATGCTCCACAGGTGACAGTATTGCGGGTCTCTATATAAAACATCGCTCACAGAATTAGAATGGGTGAAACAAAGCGGTATACTAAATCAACTGCTGGTAGGTATTCTAGTTTAAAGCGTTAAAGGTGAATACAGTAATCCACAATGTGTACAATGCAAACATCTCCATACAGAAAACTGTTGTCACATCATTCAGGTCTGCATTACACACTCATTCTGTTGTTTTGATGCGTCGTTGGGAGTTTACAAAGACTTATGTATTTTGTACGGCCAACCAAACCCAAACCACAAACACTACATTAACCATAAGGCAGCCATACAATATGACTTCATGATAAAACTAAAGTTTTATTGTGGTTCTTGAGGTCACAATGACATGCGGTCCCCACATGCGAGGGATGTTGGTTTTTGGCCCCCCCCAGCCCCAGCCCCACCCCACCCCATATAATATACACCTGTGTACACTGGGCATGAGACGATAACAGGTTTTGATAGTATGAATATTGTCTAATAATCAGCTATATGTTATAATAATGGAACGACTGATCGTCTTGTTCTTCGTGTCCATACACATACAGCACACACGGAAGATTTTGCAATCATCACACAAAAGCGAACAGATGGTGGTATCAGTTCTGATAAGCCATCGCGGACTGTAGTTTGGAAATCACTAAACCACCCGGCTTCTCAAAGTAAATAGTCGTCATAATCATATTAATTAAATGATAAGCAGTTAGTTAGCGGACAGGGTGCGAATCCAGCGCCAAGAGGAGATTCACTGCTGCCCGTTTAGCCGATCCGTCTATTAAGAGGCCAGATAAAAAGGGTAATAATTATACGATCTACATTTATGGCATCCAAGGCCGACAGTTGAATTATAAAAACATATCAACTCTTTATTCGCGCCACAACTTTAAAAGATCCGTGTGAGGTTCCATGTTTAATCCAGCACAGATTAGACATTACATTAGACCTACAGGTGTGACGTGATTTTTCACTTGTAACAACTATGACCAACAACTTTAAAAGATCCGACCGATCCGTGTGAGGCTCCATGTTTAATCCAGCACAGATTAGACATGTGCACTTTGTTAGGTTGTGTAGTAGCTGTTGCCCAGCGATGGTTTGGCGCCCTGTCCTGGGTGTATCCGCCCAGCACCCAAAACGTTCTCCCCTGCAAGGGCATGAGGGAACCCCCCCCCCCAACGCGACCCTAATAGAGGATAAAGCGGAAGATAATGAATGTAGTAGCTGTCATGTGCGGCACCTGGTTCCTGGGGGACGCTGTCTCGTTCCACATATACTGTACTGTATTTTATTTTGTGGAATGACATAGAATGAATAGATTACATTAGACCGTACTCTAACTCGCTGCCTATGTATCCAGATGAACATCCCTGAGGTCTGATGCTGGGTGTATGACCATCAGTTCATCCCTTTGGAGTGAGGTCCAATTCAAGGCTCTGTGTGGGCCAGAGACACCAGACTTACCCAGCCATGCCTTTATGGGCTTGTTTGTGCACAGGAAACAAATTACAAACAGTCCCCCCCCAAACTACACAGTTGTCCACAGTGGATCACTGGGTGCTACACCTGTAGCAATGAGTCAGGAGCTGGGACCTGTCTCTTTTGTCCATATCGTGTGTGTCGCATGAACACGAACAGTCTCAGGATGGTTGAGTAAGCGTTGCGACATGCCGACAGCGTTAACGTGTCTGCATGACACGCTGTCGAGTCCTCCATCTACAGGATGACTAACCGGATACGGTGCCAGCAGTCAGAGCACCGAGATCGAATCCGCTGACTTCTGCTCGACCCGTGACTGCTTCACGGCTCTATCGTTGTGTGTATTAGAATTTGGGAATTGCCCAAACTAAACGTAGCGTGTGTTTATTTTAAACTTCCACAATCAACCGCAGTGTGTTTTCATTGCAAATGTAGGTCACGGTTATCGCCGCGGCCCAAAAGCCTCTAAACCTTTACAATGGCCGTGGGACTGACGGCTCGGGCCGCGTCCCAAATCGAGGCATTCGACACTAGATAGTGTGTATTACAGAGCCGCCGCCACGTTTGCCAATAACGGTTAGGTAGCGCGGCGCGGCGCGGTTTGGAACGCGGCCCCATTAGAACGGCGCCCGCAGCGGGCGGCCCGGCCGGTTAGATTTCGGGGAATCCCGCGAACACCGAACCGAAGCGCCGGCTCGGAACGCAGTGCTCCACACACGCAGGCGACGTTTCAACACCAGGCCGCTTTTGTTTTGAGAGACGAACAGAGAACATTACCGGGACGTTACGCGTCGTCATCTTGCGTTTCCTCAGAAGACGCCACAGAAACCGCCGGGGGGAAAAAAAAGCGTCCAGCCGGGGGGGGGGGTCCTCTTTATATCAGCCGCGAAACGCGCTCCGTGCGGCGGAGAGAAACGGGACGCAACGCGAAGGCCCAGACGGCGCAGCGGCTCAAGCTCCCGCTCCGTTCAGCCGGGCCACCATACCGCACGGCGCCGGAGCCAAAGTTCGAACGTCAAAACTGCCAAAACGCGCGTCTTCTCGCGAGACGCGTGCTGGACGCGTCCCAAACCGCCCCCTACGCACCGACTAGGGCACTACGTTGACGTTCCGATCGCGTTTTAAAACGCGCTAAAAGTCAAGCCGCCGCCACATAAATCGACAACCGCGTGAAACCACACGCTTTCACGCAAAACGGCACCATGAAAGTGAAAAAAGGAGGCCGATTCGCTCCGTCGCCAGCCCCGTGGAATAGGGGACGCGGGAGCGTTTTGGACGCGCCGCGGCTCTTTGTTGTTGTTCTGTCCCGATTTGGTTTCCTCGTCTCGGTTATCGTGGCATAAACGAAAGCGAGCTGTACTCACGGTCCAGAGACTATCTCATTCCGGGCGGAGGTTTGGAAGAAAACGAGATAATGTTGTGCGTTGCAATGAGATCGTAGGGCAAAGCAAATATTCTAGAGCTTTTACGCGTCGCGCGTAGCTGAACAGTGACACCTAGGGGTTAATTAAACGTACTACATGTGTGATTCGCCCTGTGACGTGGGGGCAAATAATAAAGAAAAGATAAATAATGATGATTGTCTGTGTACTGGGGCGTTGGCCTGTTCAGAAGTTTTATTTGGGCAATTCTGAATCGGCAAACAATTAAAAATCTTTTCTAGAAATGTACAATAGTTTTACAAAGTTGGAAACCTGGCCTGTAGGCTAGACTGACCGTAGACACCTTTACCTTTAAAAAGCATTATGGCAGTAGTAAGTATTAAGACACCCAAATCCAAAACACAAATATATATATATATATATATATATATATATATATGGAGTTTCCATGTTCTCCCCGTATCTGCGTGGGTTTCCTCCAGGTTCTCCGGTTTCCTCCCACAGTCCAAAAACATGGATCAGGTCAATTGAGTTCTCCAAATTGCCCCATATAGAGTGTGTGTGTGTGAGTGAGTGTGTGCCCAGCGATGGATTGGCGCCCTGTCCTGGGTCTATCTGCCCAGCGCCCGAGACGTTCTCCCCTGGATGGACATGAGGAACCCCCCCCGCGACCCTAATAGAGGATAAAGTGGGAGATAATGAATAAATATATATATATATATTCAATACTAACACAAAATGTCCACAAACATGAAATACAGCATGTAATTCTAGAACTTCAAAGTTTATCTTGTAAGTTCAACTGTAAGTGGAACCGAGAACATGGACAATGAGTGAAGCGAAAATGAGATGTGTCCAAACTTTTGACTGTAACCGTATGTACATATTTTTTATTAATAGTTTCAATAGGCCACAGAGATCAGGAATAAAATAAAGTTTATTTAGACATACTGTTAAATTGAAATAAATAGTGATATTAAACATGCATTATTTTAATGTAAAAAAAATTAAATAAAAATAAACTATGAATGTTAAAGGTGTAAAAGTAACAAAAAATCTGTAGTATCTGCTGATTGGGTCTAAAGGCCTCAATTAAATTGTTTTAGGAAATATGTGCAGTCAAAAAAAAAAGTAAACTGAACTGTTGTTTAAATTCATTTAATAGATCAAACTAAAAGGCGGCGGCACGGTGGCTTAGTGGTTGGCATGTTCGCCTCTCAGCGCTAGGGATTCCCGGTTCGAATCCCCATCTGGGTGGAGTTTCCATGTTCTCCCCGTGTCCGCGTGGGTTTCCTCTGGGTTCTCCGGTTTCCTCCCACAGTCCAAAAACATGGAACAAGTTAATTGAATTCTCAAAAAATTGCCCCCTATAGAGTGTGTCTGTGTGAGTGAGTGTGTGCCCAGCGATGGATTGGCGCCCTGTCCTGGGTCTGTCTGCCCAGCGCCCGAAGACGTTCTCCCCTGGATGGGCATGGGGAACCCCACCGCGACCCTAATACGGGATAAAGCGGAAGATAATGAATGAATGAATGAATGAACTAAAAGGCTTTGAAACTCATTATTCATTCATCCATTATCTCCCGCTTTATCCTCTATTAGGGTCGCGGGGGGGTTCCCAATGCCCATCCAGGGGAGAACGTTTCGGGCGCTGGGCAGATAGACCCAGGACAGGGCGCCAATCCATCGCTGGGCACACACTCACCCACATACACACACTCTTTATGGGGCAATTTGGAGAATTCAATTGACTTGATCCATGTTTTTTTTGGACTGTGGGAGGAAACCGGAAAACCCGGAGGAAACCCACGCAGACACGGGGAGAACATGGAAACTCCACCCAGATGGGGATTCAAACCGGGAATCCCTAATACTGAGACGCGAATGTGCTAACCACTAAGCCACCGTGCCGCCCGGCTGAGAAATTCAGCAGTAAAATCATTGTGGTTCTTTTTTTCGAACATGGATGAACCACAATGGACTTTAAAGGCTAAAAACGAAAGATAACAATGAGACACCATCAGCTCACTATCAGGACTGATTTTACACAGTGATCTTTCTTTCTGGTCTCTGATATCAAAGCAGTGTTTGTAGATGCAGTTAAATCCCTTCCCTTTATGATTATTGTGGATATCGTTTATTTACAGTTCAGTGTTCATTGTCTTACATGCTGTTACACACACTACACCTGGAGGAAGTTGTTTTGATTTGTACTGTACACAAAAATATAAAGACGTAATGACAATAAAATAATTGATAGTCGATAACCGGTCAACACCACGTGAACAAAAATATATTGTACTAACCCCGTCTCAGCCCGTCACACACTGAGTGAAGTGAACACATGTACCCGGGGAGATGGGCAGCCCTGTACACTGCGCCCGGGGAGCAATAGGTTTAAGGTGCCTTGATTTTAAACTTACGATCACAGAATCCTGACCTTAAACAGCCTTGGGATGAATTAAACGAATGCTTGCAAACAAAATTCTCACATTGAACAATTCACAACACCCACCCCAGCTTCTACCTTTTCAACCTGTTGCCTTCTGGCGGACGCTACAGGTCCATACGGGCCAAAACAAATAGACTCAGGGCCCAGGGACAGCTTCTTTCCCAAAGCCATCACAATATTAAACGGGAACCTGCACTTATTGGCACATTATTGTTTACACATTACATGTCTATTTGCACAATACATTTTTGCACAGTTTTCCTTTTTCTTAATGTCTTTTTCTATTGTTTTTTTTTCTATTTATATGTTATGCCATGCGCACTTTAAGGAGGAGCTTAAATCTCGTTGTACTCTGTGTACTGTATACGCAGGGTATAATGACAATAAAGGCTTTCTATTCTATTTCTATTCTACAACTAGCTTTCTGGACGGGCAAAAAAATAAATTAAAATAAAAAAATCACATGGCAACTCCCCAAAAGCTGGGGAAAAGCGTACACGCACATAGGGAACCATTACTAATGGGATGTAAACAATTTTACAGTCTCCCAGTATTTTTGTGTAGACAGTGTAGTGGAGAGCACTGTGATCAGCCACCTGAATTCCCAATGTGCTGTAATTTGTGTTCATATAAGACAAATTGCATTAATCATAGACAGGGGGTTGTGTAATAACCAGCAGAACTGCAGCTGAGCTCGTTATTTGGATCGTTGGTTCTGCAGACCGAACTCTCAGAACCTGTGGAACCCTCGGTGTCTCACTTGTAATTAACACTTCGGGTCGGATGGACAGAACAAAATGGCGGCCTCTCTCTTCCCTCCCTCCCCCTCTGTCTGCTCTGCCTCTGGACGCTGTGACGCTACGCCCCGCCCACTCGGCACGGCACGCGCGGCGTCGGCGTTACGTCACCGCACGGCTCCGGCTCCGATGGGAAAGGATGCTGCGCGCGTCGGCAAATAACACAAAGATCAAAGAGAATTAAAGCGAACCGAAGGAGCGACGCAGGAGGGAAAACGGCGCGGCTTTCGGGGGGCGCTGGCCGGACGGCGGGACGTCCTCCCTGCACATGGGACGCGAAGGCAGGCTGTGGTAATGAGATTTTTTAAAATGATTCTGCTATTAAAGACATTTGGATGAGAGGAAGGGAAACGCTCACGGTTCGTAATTCTGTGTCTAAAGAGGATAAATCCGCGCGACACGCCCAAGTCAATTTTAGGAAAAGGTGCGAGCTTGAGAGAAGGAGTGGAGGGACTGTTGAGGGGGATCAGTGGTGGAGAAGGGCAGAGGGTGGATGCCGTCCTGCTGGATGATTGCAGTAAGGTGCAAAGCGCACGGAACGGGGCAGATGAGCGCAATAAGGCGATAAGAAACGGAGGAAGGGGGTATTTTTAGGGGGCGCTGATGCGTTTGCGCATTTGGCGCGTCTGTGCGCGTTGCGCGTCTTCACGCCCGGCGGAGGCTGAGCCGCTCACGCCTCGATCCACGAACCCCGATGAGAAACGAGCAGAGAATCCATCAGAACACCCCAAAAAACGAGCTGATGAGCCTCCAGCAGACTGTGAGTGACCTCATCCTCAGCACTGGTTTTATTTATCCTGCCGATTAACCTTCAGTCTGAATCCTCAGATCTTGACCTGGGTGTAACTTGCCCCGCAGCCCCACCTTATTTCCTGCCCTCACAGGTTCGTAAATGTTCATTTAATACGCATCTGGTATTTTTCTTCGTGGTGACAGGGCTGGCTCTTCCGTCGTTCCGTACGCGGCGGGCGGATGCGGGTCGGTGAGGGTCACGGAAATCTAATTTCACTTGATTTTTCATCTGAGACATCCACCCCCCCCCCCCTTCGATTTATGGCTGGTCATTAAAGGCCCTACTGAGACCGAAGGATTGAGGGGAGTTGAACGTCAGCCGACACGGAGGCGAATCACTTGGTGGCGAGGAAAAAAGAGATGTGGTTTAGAACTCATCACGTAGAATCTTTTTATAGCTCGTCCTGTCATCATGAGAGAAGAGATCCGTCTGGATCCGGGGATCGTGTTCAGGATAGTTGGAATGATCCGATGAGGAAGAAGAGCAGCCGAGAAAGCATGATGTCTGCAGATGTTCTGCGAGAGCCGGGATTGATGGAACCAGTGATGGTGTTGGGTTAGAATGAGGGGGTGGATTATAGCTGAATTCATTTTAAAACACTATCCAGAGAACATCCAATAAAATAAAATGGATTTCTAGTTTGGTGAATAGTCATAACTACACTTTATATTACAATTACAAAAAAAAACAAAACACTAAAGACATTTCAACGAATACCTGACTATCCCCACATTATCTCTTACAAAGCATCAGTGATGGAGGCAGGGTGGTGTCTCACTGTTAGAACGTCCCAATTTTGAACCCTGGGTGGGGTGAACAGTGGACATTTCTATGTATAACATTTGCATGTCCTCCCCATGCCTGCACAATCCAGAGACATGCCTGGCAATAAATTGTCCTACTTATTAAGGGTACTTGTATTGTGTGCCTTCACTGTGCCCCATCAAATAAGTGGTGACTCCTAAAGGGAACAGATGACAGACAAATTAATTATACAGTATTTACATATTTGTTTTTTAAGTTTTAATTGAAATAAAGGGCATTAAAGAGTGTTGTTACCCTAAATTTCATATTTTTGTTTAAAGAGTTTTAATGAATTCCCTTTCCATTCTAAATCCATGAAAACTCTGCCATTAGAGGGCAGCACTGTTACCGCACGTCATCAATTTGGGTTGCCTCATCAACCCTGATCTGTTCCCCTGGACTCCTAATTCCAATCTGTTTGTAGTTTCCATATTCTCCCCGTGTCTGCATGAGCTTGCTCTGGGTTCTCCGGTTACCCAGACCAATAACATGGATTTAAGGTAAATTGGCTGCTCTAAAATGCCCTATATAGTGTGTGTGTGTGTGTGAGAGAGAGAGAGAGAGAGAGAGTGTGCCCAGCGATGGACTGGCACCGTGTCCTGGGTGTATTTGCCCAGCGCCCGAAACGTTCTCCCCTAGCTGAGCATGGAAAACCGCACCCTGCACCCCCACCCTTTGCAAGTTAATAAAATGATTTTCCGAGTTATGTTTAGAAGTCACGTCTGTTTCCTGTCATCTCTCCTGATGATATAGAGTCATTTTGCCCCGCCGACTCACATGGCAGCAGGTGGCCCTCGTCCTCTACTGTCAAACGCAGAACCCTAATACACAGTTTGTCCTTCTCAAGCTGTGTTTTTTCTTCTGTGCAGGTCTCTGTAGGTGGTCCACTTTAGGTTCAGACACAGCGTCCTTGTTCAAAGGTGAAAGGAAGAGTACGCCTCAAGCCTTGAAGTGCAGGCAGAATGACTGCTTGTTAGGATCCGTCCACCAAATCAGTCCTCTTTACCCTGATCGGTCACCCGAACGCAGCCAGAATGTACGGGAGTTCCCGTTCGGTCAGCAAAATAGACAGTAATCACAGTGGCAACCGGAGCGTGCAGGGCAACTCGGGACGTTCGCCCCGACTGCCACGCTCTCCTCGAATGGGCCACCGCCGCACCAACAGCATGGGAGGCAGCGGCGGTGGTCCGGGTGGTCCGGGAGGGAAGACGCTGTCCATGGAGAACATCCAGTCCTTAAATGCGGCCTATGCCACGTCCGGCCCCATGTACATGAGCGACAACGAGGTGGCGCTCGGCAGCTCGTCCGACGTTCCCAAAGCGGGCGTGATGACGGGCCGCTTCGGCGGCAGCATCCCGTACAGCGTGCGTGCCACGGTCACCGGCAGCACCCCCGACATGGCCATGGTTCCCACGGTGTCCACAGACTCCCTGGGTTTCGGGGGCGAGCTGCATTCGGCGTCCACCGTGCCGCACTCGCTGCGCCAGGCCAGGGACAACACCATCATGGAGCTGCAAGCGCAGCTGAAGGAGGTGCTGCGGGAGAACGAGCTCCTGCGCAAGGAGGTGGAGATCAAGGAGAGCAAGCTCAACTCGTCCATGAGCTCCATCAAGACCTTCTGGAGTCCAGAGCTGAAGAAGGAGCGGGCGCTGCGCAAGGACGAGGCCTCCAAGATAGTGGTGTGGAAGGAGCAGTATCGCGTCCTGCAGGATGAGACTCAGGTGAGGGGAACTGCTGTGTGTGTGTGTTTGAGTGTGTGTGTGTGTGTGTGTGTGTGTGCACTTTGATTTCCTTAAATGTTAAAGTTTTCCAAACACCAAATAAATATAAAGATGATGAAGATGACACTGTATGTCCAATCACACCCCACAAAGTGGATGAGCCACTTTTTGTGTGGAATTTGCATGTTCTCCCCATGCCTGCTTGCGTATCTATCCAAAGTAGGGTTAGGGAATAAATGGCCCTTTAGTCCGTAAGCCACACCATACTTAGAGCCATGGTGTTCCACACATCCTTCATCCTCTGAGTGCTGGGATAGGTCCCAGCATCCCCTTTAATCCTGAAAGCAGATTTGCAATTGAATGAAAACACCTTTTTTTTTAAACATATATGCCACCAGTTTGTGGCCATAAAATAGGGGCGCGGTAGCTCAGTGGTCAGGGCGTTGGGCTCTCAATCTGAAGGTTGGGGGTTCAAATCCCAGGTCCACTGAAGTTACCAGTGTGGGTCCTTGAGTGAGGCCCTTAACCCTCATTGCTCCAGGGATGTTGTGATGAACCCTGTGTTCACCTTGCAAGTCGCTTTGGAAAAAAGCATCCAATAAATGACCGAATATCAAATATCAATAAAAAAAACCTTCCTACATATTAGACTGTTGGTAAATGAAATAAAGTCTACAGCTGATATTTTTTTCACCGTTTAGTTGAACCGTCCCGGCTCTTTACAGACCCTCAGGCTTTTGTAGGAAGCAATTGTGCCAAATGTGCTGAGGCGACGAAACAGACCTTGAGGTCAGGCGCCGTTCCGTACTTCCAAAAAAAAAAAAAAAAAACCCAACCTTTGTGTGAGGGACAGAGCGGTTCCGACCGGGCCATTTCGCTTCTGCTCGTTCTAAAGAGTCGCTCACGGCAGAATGTGCTAATGTGTCCTGCTGAGCAACGTGGCGTTCAGCTGCTAATTAAAGATGGCCAGTCGCAGATTTTCTCGCATCGTGCCAGTTTTCGGGAGGACGGGGTCCGGGGTCCGGAGTCTGGCATTGTTCTCTCTCTGGGGGTGAACCCTCATTTCAGTGATTAGGCCCAAATTGTGATTCGCAGCAACATGGACGCCTCATCAGCGTGTGCGACGGATGAGGGGGCGTCGCAGGGAAGGCCACGTTGGCGGTACGATTCCATGTGCGCGTCGTCGTCTCGTTGTTGCGCTCGAAATGAGACGTAAACTTGCGGACGCATTAAACGCCGAGCGCTGATTAGTAGTATGTGGCATTTGGCAAACGGCTGCATGCTTATTTAGAGCTTAATTAGACCTTCCCTTCTAATATCCAGCAGCTCAGTGTGTGTGTGATCAAGTCATTGTTAATAACGGCTTTGCTGCTTCTGTGTTTTTTTTTGGTTTTTTTTTTTGGGAGACGAACACATTTGGGATTAAAGGTGAACTGTGATGTGGAAGCTGATCTGTCACAAAAGCTTTTATGAGCTTGACTCATAATGCTGCATACGCTCTCGATCCGGGGCAGTGCTGTGTGTCCTGATAGACGAAAAAGATTTAAAAAAAATACATAGACGTGTTCATAGATTAATAAATAAATATGAAATATTACAGGCAATATATAGGGGCAATCTACAGCAGCCAATTTACCTTGAATCCATGTTCAGAGCCACGGAACCCATACAGAGCCACGGAACCCATAAAGAACCACAGAACTCATACACAGCCACGGAACCCATACAGAACCACAGAACCACGGAACCCATGAAGAAACACAGAACCTATAAAAAAAACACAGAACCCATTCAGACCACAGAACCCATACAGACCCACAGAACCCATACAGACCCAGAGAACCCATACAGACCACAGAACCCATACAGACCCAGAGAACCCATACAGACCCATAGAACGCATACAGACCACAGAACCCATACAGACCCACAGAACCCATACAGACCCAGAGAACCCATACAGACCCATAGAACGCATACAGACCACAGAACCCATACAGAACACAGAACCCATACAGACCACAGAACCCATACAGACCCGCAGAACCCATACAGACCCGCAGAACCCATACAGACCCACAGAACCTATACAGAACCTCACCACTGAAACCACCTGTTAAATCATGAAATCATTTAAAAAACAAGGTTTGGGCCGAACAGCAACATGTTGTCCCTTTAAATAGGGGAAGGAGTAAACCCGGTCTTGCCGAGCAAAGCGATCAGAGTGGAACAGCTTCACATTACAGTTTGATGAAGCCCGATCTCCATGTGGTCCACATTCGGGGTCTCCATCCGCCGACTCTCTACACCTCTCACTCTCTGTATCCACCAAGGGAACCCATGTTTCCTGCCTCTCTCCACTTATCTCCTAATTCAGATGCTATTTTATTCATACGTTCGGCATGGAGACACACACACCCTCATATGTGTGTGTGTGTGTGTGTGTGTGTGTGAGGATGCAGCCAGCATCATATAAAGCATTGTTCAGCTTTCAATGCAGCCTCCTCGAGAGACTAACAGACAGTGTTGGGTAAATGGCTGCTGCTTTTAGGATCACACGTCCCACTGGTGTTCGGCTCATGCCTGCCCCCTATTCTTCGGGGCGTGAGGGGTCTGCGGGTAACATTCGGGGTCTGTGGGTAACAGTCGGGGTATGATGCTGGGGACTGGGTCCAGATTGGTGCACTGCAGGAGGCAGGATGCTCATTTAGTCATACATGTGCTTCAGCAGAGCAGTTTTCGTGAGTGGGACGACTTTAAATATTAAAATGCCCTCAACTGACATTGAACAATCACCATCGTATTCAGATACACACTCACCGGCCACTTTATTAGAGTCACTGTCCTGTTTCCACTCTTACTGTAGATTTTAATATTTTGTGAACACACATTGTAGTTTTTTTTTATTGCAGGCTGCAGTTCATCTGTACTTCTCTTTGGTTTATATCCTCCACAGAGCAGGTATTATTTGGGTGGAGGATGGTGGAGGAACATGCTTTGTGTTCCGCGCTCGGGGGTTAAAGTGTGGAGCCATCAATCAATCTGATGTTTGGGGGGATAACCATGGTTTCCTTTCTCTGTCTCCATCACCGCAGCACTTGCAGACCGCGGTGCAGGCGCTGCAGGCCGAGCTGCGCATCCAGCGCGACCTGAACCAGCTGCTGCAGCCAGCGGGGGAACCTCTGGCGCTGGAGCCGGGAGAGGAGCAGGAGAGGCAGGCGCGTGAGCTTCTCCTCCTCCGCCGCACCATACAGGAGATGGAACTGCGGCTGGAGACGCAGCGGCAGACCCTGGTCGCCCGCGACGACTCGGTCAAGAAGCTGCTGGAGATGCTGCACGGCAAAGGGCCGTCCGGCAAAGGCAGCGAGGAGGACCACGAGCTAACGTGCCGCCTGGCCGACTCCGAGATGCACGCGCATCATCTGGAAAACCTGCTGGAGCAGCGCGCCAAGGAGATGGTGGCTTTGCGCGAGGTGAAGGTCACGCACCATACCACACTGGTCAACTCCGCAAAACCTCAGAACCTCCCTATACATCCCCAAAACAGACTAAAACAAATAGCACGAGATGCACTACCTGAGATTTCCATTAGGAATCAGGATAGTTATAGATCACATGATCTCGTTTGTTCCTAATCAATGGTGCTGATCAGATTGTTGAGCTCCAGTTGAGCGACTGTGAGAAACTAAAGCAGGCTCAGTGTCGGTTCCCCCCACCCCACCTCACCCCACCCCACCCCGAGGTTTGATGACACATCTGAATGCTCTATTTCTGGCAGTGGTGTGAACAAAGTGCCAGGCATGTGCTTCTTATTCCAGGAGCTGCATCGGCGCCTCGAAGGAACGCCGGAGTCCACGAAAACCAAAGCTCTGCAAACGGTCATCGAAATGAAGGTAGTGCGCATGTCCACGTCTCCACCTTCCACATCAACTACAACATCTCCATCCCAACACACCGGTTTGTTAAGCTGCAGGTGATGTAGGTACAGCAGGAAACACAACGGGACTTCAGGACCAGGACAGAGAGACGTGATCCAGAATCACCACAGAGCATCAAAAAATATTAAAGGGTTTTTAAAGTTCAAGAAAAACATGGATGTTTCCATTAGGGGCGCCCCACCGGATTATTAGGCTACATCAATGTACATCTGTACTTAACAGTGTCTCCAAAACCTCGTATCTGAAGAGTTAAGGCTGCAAACGAGGCAACTGTAACGCCATATAATTGCCTCTAGGGGGAGACAATGCTCTGATGTTAAAGGTTCACTTTTCCTATATATATATATATATATATATATACACTGTATATATACATATAGTCTGATGGAAAAAGCTTTATTCTCTATAAATTACAGAATATTTAATAATATTTATAATATATTTATAATCATATAACACACTTTAATTCAAACCATACTTAGCTGAAGAGTGCCAGTGGTTTTCTGGATTTCTCACGAGGTCATCCATCTGAATTCAGGACTCCCAGATCGGCTCTCTCGAACGGGGGTTGAGGGAGCTGGAGGACCAGGTGATGATGCTGCGCTCCAGTAACATGCTCACCTGTGAGGAGCGGCAGGAGGAGGTCAAGCAGATGGAGGTTTACCGCAATCACACCAAGTTCATGAAGAACAAGGTAATTCATGCTTAATATGAAAAAAAAGTGCAGGACCATTTTAAGGTCCATGGCGTCATAATACATACTGTTTTATACTGTTTTGTACATATAAAGTTAGAGGTCTTTTATGATTCAGATGGATCAAGTGAAGCAGGACCTCTCCAGGAAGGACACCCAGCTGCTCGGCCTGCAGACCAAGCTAGAAACGCTGACCAATCAGTTCTCTGATAGCAAGCAGCACATTGAGGTCCTTAAAGAGTCCCTGACTGCCAAAGAGCAACGAGCTGCCATCTTACAGACAGAGGTAGAAACATCGTCCGCATGGTGGACCTAAAGCCGTTAACCGGATTTACAGGTGAGTTCAGAGGCTGCGGTTGGTTTCATTCAGGTGGACGCGCTGCGGCTGCGCCTGGAGGAGAAGGAGGCGCTCCTGAACAAGAAGAGCAAGCAGATCCAGGACATGTCCGAGGAGAAGAGCACGCTCAACGGCGAGATCCACGACCTCAAGGACATGCTGGACGTCAAGGAGCGCAAAATCAACGTTCTGCAGAAGAAGGTCTGGCAGCGATGGAACAAATACGGCCATCGTCGGAGCGCAGGGCGGGGCGTGTAAACCATGTGCCGTCTGTGCCGCAGATCGAGAACCTCCAGGAGCAGCTGAGGGACAAGGAGAAGCAGATGGGCAGCCTGAGAGAACGCGTCAAGTCCCTGCAGACCGACACGTCCAACACCGATACCGTCCTCAGCACCCTGGAGGACTCGCTGGCGGAGAAGGTACACGTGATTTAATTTAAACTACCTGTTCAATAGAGAATGTTTAATCCTGACCTCCTCCGTCCAGGAGCGAATAATCGAGCGCCTGAAGGAGCAGCGGGATCGCGAGGAGCGGGAAAAGTCTGAGGAACTGGACAGCAGTAAGAAAGAGCTGAAGGAGCTTAAAGAGAAAGTGAGCTCACTGCAGGGAGACCTATCAGAACGAGAGGCAAGCATCATTAAAGAGTGCTCTGGAGGCCTATCCCGGCTACATCACGCCCATAGGGTCAAAATCATGTTAACTTTAAAGAATCAAAGGACTTACGTTAAAGAACTTAATCCATGCTCATTCATCCCAAAGAACACGGTCCTGGAAAGTTTCTAAATTGCTGCCGGGATAGGCTCCAGTTAGTCACAGTCCATATAAAATCAGAATATCTTCATGTATGTTCTGTAAACGTCTGCTGTTCCTTCAGAACTCCCTGTTGGACCTTAAAGAGCACGCCTCGTCTTTGGCATCATCTGGGTTAAAGAAAGACTCCAAACTCAAAACTCTGGAGATTGCCCTCGAACAAAGGAGAGAGGAATGTTCTAAACTGGAGAACCAGCTGAAGCGGGTGAGAGAACATTACTGATGTACAGTCAGCTCGTGGTGGTCATTAAACAGTGGTCCATCAGCGCAACACACACTGACACGCCACCATGAGCGACCTCACCCTACCATGAGCGACCTCACCCTACCATGAGCGACCTCACCCTACCATGAGCGACCTCACCCTACCATGAGCGACCTCACCCTACCATGAGCGACCTCACCCTACCATGAGCGACCTCACCCTACCATGAGTTACCTCACCCTACCATGAGCGACCTCACCCCACCATGAGTTACCTCACCCTACCATGAGCGACCTCACCCTAGTTCTGGACTAAATGCAGTTGGATGAGGTGTAGAGTTTGCATGTTCTTCTTAAATGCTGTAAAGATTTTAGCCAATTAAATAAGTTTTGTTTTTTGCATTGTATATCACGCATTTATACGAACGTGAAGCGCTTAGAGGTGTGTGTTATTGTTAATAATGTCACGGCTGGACAAATCTCTCAGCCAATCAGATTTAAGGAGCGAAACTACCCGTATTTTTAAATAATAGTAAGTCTTTCCTCTACCTTCCATCTATGCGCTCAACACCCCGTCGATCTTCTCAGGCTCAGAGCGCAGCCGTGGAGGCGCAGGCCAACTCGGAGCTCTCCAAGCGGATCTCCTCCCTGGAGGCCGACGTGTCCCGGCACAGAGAGGAGTCTGGGAAGGCGCAGGCCGAGGTGGACCGACTGCTGGAGATCCTGCGGCAGATGGAGAATGAGAAGAATGAGAAGGACAGGAAAATCAATGAGCTGGAGAGGTGAGGAGTTCAATTTCGGGCAGGCTTCCTGCGAGGACACAGTTCCCTGTAACCTCACTGCCAGAGTGCGTTCCCTCTTCTTTTGTTCGGACCCCATCGCTCGTGTTCGGATCCCTCGGTTTCCTCCATCGTTGTTTTAGTTCGATGTCTTTCCACTCTGACTGAGCTGCGTCTCATCTTCTGTTCTTGTCTCCCTTCTTTTCACTCGGATCACCTGGAATTCTGCACCTAGTGTGTCTTCCAGGTCAGTACATAACATGGACATCAACACAAATCACAACAAATCCCTTTCATTTTTGGGAGGAGGCTGAAACATTAATCTAAACTTCCAAAGTAAAAGCATGTGCACGCTGTGCACTCGCTTATATTTCACTTGTAACTCCAAAAACCTCACGCAGGCCGGACAGGGACCACCGAAGAGGTGGATGGGACACTGGAGCTGAAAAAAAATACCCGGGTCTGATTTACACTAATGTATCTGAGGACCGAAATCTAAAGCAGCAAGCAATCGAGCATTGTCCCTTTAATGCAAGCCATGGAACTATTATGCCGGGTGGGGGTTGGGGGGGGGGGGGGTAAGTGGTTTGTCATCTGTTCCAAAGCTGCTTTGTCACTTTACTTTAATTTGTTTACCAAAAAAGCTGTGTGAATCACAGCAATTCAAATTAATTCTAGTAGATTTTGGAGAGTGTCACTGCCTTAAAAGGTACCAGGGTGAACTTTTGTATCTGAAACGGGAATATGTGTGTGAAATAGAGAGAGCAGAGCGAATGTTTGTGTGAATGTGTTTGTCTGTGGTTTCTCACACCACACCCCAATAACTGCCGGGATAATCTCCCACAGTCCTACATAATTAATAGTTAATATTAACATCATGAAGGTATTAATCATTAAAAACAACAAAGACCACTGACCATGGTGCTGACTCTGGGTCTGTAACAGGCAGATGAAGGAGCCGGGCAAGAAGCCTTCGGGAAAACACCGGGAGGTGAGCGCCAAGGGCCGGAACCTCAGTGACGGGCCCCAGCAGGTGAGACGTCTGGAATACAGCATTCAGCCTCACGGTCTGAACCCAAGACACCTCCGATTACATCCGGAGATCTCTCGCGCCTCGTCACATGACCGCGTGTTTGGGGATTTGCCTCCGTGTAGGAGTCTTTACGTCAGAAGGCCGAGCGCATCGAGGAGCTGGAGGAGGCGCTGCGGGAGAGCGTGCAGATGACCGCAGAGAGAGAGCTGGTACTGGCGCAGGAGGAGGCGGCACGGAGTCACCAAGAGAAACAGGCGAGAGGCGCTAGCAAGGATTATTCGAAATTTAAAAAATGTCTAATGTCTAATAGTAACAACATACTAACAATATTACAACATAAAAGTATGACGCTACAAATTGGGGTGTCATGGTGGCACACAGCCAGAAGGGTTCGATTCCAGGCCAGTAATATCTGGTCATTTCTGTGTAGTTTTGTATGTTCTCCCCATACGTTACAAATGAAATGCGGTCCAAATGTGGCCCCGGGGCTGCAAACGGGACGTGTAGGCATATAAACAGGTGGAACTTGGGTCGTTATTCGAGATTTTAAATGCGTAACGGGCCGGTCCGCAGACGTGCCGACTGACCGCCGTTCGTTGGTCTGCGGAACAGATGGAGGAGCTGCTCGGCGCGATGGAGAAGGTGAAGCAGGAGCTGGAGTCCATGAAAGCCAAGATGTCGTCCACTCAGCAGTCTCTGGCGGAGAAGGAGGCCCATCTGACCACGCTGAGGGCAGAGAGGAGGCGACATCTGGAGGAGGTTCTGGAGATGAAGTAAGGCAGCCGCTTATTATTATTATTATTATTAGTTTAGAGTTTTTGTTCATCTGCCGGTTTAACGAGGGTTTTTTTTTTCTGGCGACGGTCCGTTTTGTAATTTTGCGTCCGGGATGAGTTCTGATTCCTCTTCATTTCTGTAAAGATAATGAGAGAATGAGACACAGACACAACGCTGCTTAATAACCTCCAGTGCGCTCATGGGAAACCAGCAGCTGATCATCTGATGTTGATCTCGCAGAACATTAACACATTCACATTCTCATTTTATCTTTCTGGGAACGGGATATAAGGCATTCCGTAAAGATCCAACAGGACGGATCGGTTTCATCATCGTCATGGCAGCGGTGGATACAATGACACCATGATGCTAAAACTCCAGTCCGGTTTCAATTCATCGTTACGATGCCGGCTGGTCCACACCAGGTCCCTCAAACCTCAACCCTGTACACATACGAATGCTCTCGACCCGACCTGGGCCTCTTACGGCCCCGGGGCCGCATCATCCGGCCCTTGCCTTGCCCAGCTAATGGGAAGCTGTACAGCGTGATTAATCTCACACACCTTTTGTCACGATAATAAATGGAAGTCTGATCGTCCTGTGTAAATATTTATAATGATGACGGAAGGGTTCCATTTTTTCATCAGGGCCGTCGTTCCGAGCGCTCTGTTTAACTTTAGGTAATAAACGATGACGTGTGCACGGTGTTACAAACGAACATCTGTTTCGCCGACTGAGGTTCATTCAACGGAACGCGGTTCTAATGGATCGCTGCGTCTTACAGACAGGAGGCCCTGCTGGCCGCGATCAGTGAGAAAGACGCGAACATCGCCCTGCTGGAGCTGTCCGCCTCCAAAAAGAAGAAGACGCAGGAGGAAGTGGCCCAGCTGCGTCGCGAGAAGGACCGTCTGGTGCAGCAGCTCAAACAGCAGGTACTGAGCGCGTCCGGGCGGTCCGAGTGAGCGCCACCCGGTGCGCACACGGCTTTTTAATGAGACGAAGCTCTTAAGGTCACATTGTTTATGGAAATGCGGCTGCTAAAGAAATAGAACTATAAAGGACATTGATAAGGTAAATAAAGTCAATCAGGGCGGCACGGTGGCTTAGTGGTTTAGCATGTTCTCCTCTCAACGATAGGGATTCCCGGTTCGAATACCAATCTGGGTGGAGTTTTCATGTTCTCCCGTGGGTTTCCTCCGGGTTCTTTGGTTTCCTCCCACAGTCCAAAAAACATGGATCAAGGTCAATTAAATTCTCCAAATTGTCCCATATAAAGAGTGTGTGTGAGTCTCTGCCCAGTGATAGATTGCCCCTTTATCCTGGGTGTATATGCCCAGCGCCCGAAATGTTCTCCCCTGAATGGGCATGGGAAACCCCCCCACACACACACACGACCCTAATAGAGGATAAAGCGAAAAATGATGGATGGATGGTAAAGTCAATGAGTTAAACAGGGTGGCACGGTGTCAGGGTGTATCAACCCACATCAGTATCTACAGATACATCCTCCTCCTCCTCCTCACCCGTTTCTCCACCCGTTCTTGTTTCCTCAGACTCAGAATCGGATGAAGCTGATGGCGGACAACTACGACGACGGGCATCTGAAGACTCTGCCCGACCAGACCAACCACAAACCTCCAAAATCACCCGATCAGGTTACTCCAGCGCCCAAATGCCTAATCTCAAAACGTGCCATAATGCACAATGCTGGATCTGAAATATTGATATTAAAACTTTTATTCATTCATAGACACATATCCTCAGCTACAGACCAGAGTGGGGGTCGATGGCATTTCCTCTTTTTCTTCATTTCCCCAACTCGCGCTGGTGTCTGACCTGGAAATGTGCACCCCCAATGCGGACGGGGTGTGAATTTCCCGCTCTGCCCTGTTTTTTGTTTGCCAGTGGTAACGAAATGGCACCGACCCCAGACTCTCGCGCAGATTCATCTCTCAGTGAACGACTCATGACTTCTCGAGCCCACAGGTGTTTCTCTTAAACACGTGGGTAGAAGCCGAAGCAAAGTGCAGATCCAGGATCAGTCCTAATCCGAAGCTGAGAACGCCGCGCGGCGCCAACGCGCCGAACCGAACCTGCGTCTGCACTTTGCGCTCACTTCTACCTGGAACTCTGCGCACACTAACCGGATCTTCTTTCTCATGCTGCACTTGGCTGAAAACCCTTCATCTTAACCAATAGGATGATGAGGAGGGCATTTGGGCGTAGCCACTCGGGCAGCCATTTTTATTTTAGAAGGGTGAGCACTTGTTTGATGTTTGTTTAAAAGCCAACCTCAGCTGCCCTTTTCCTCCCCATGCCACGCCATGCCACGCCATCTCCTGCTTGCCTCGCTGTGTCTGTCGAACCCGCAACTAACCTCCCGGCATCATGTTAACTGCATAACACTTAACAAAAAGCCTTAAAGAGCTAGAACTGGTGACGGGTCAGCGATTATTATCCACGTACACACATTTAAGATCCTCGATACTAAAACAAAATGTGTAGGGATGTATGATTGGACCTTATTACTGTCATTATGACATCACAAATAATACAGGTCGCTCATAATTAAGAATTAAAGGTCGTACTCATGACAACTCAGAGGCCATTTAGGCTTCGTGCTCCAAAAAATAAGAAACATTTCTTGTTACAGTGACAAGGCATCACAAGCCGAGCATCATATCCGCGACCGCTGTCGATCTGAATGCAAAACCAACAATAAAAATTTTAAAACAGATTTTTAACCTAAGAGCAGACGCAGATCCACCAATGATACTGATATTAAACTATTATATAGTTATGGGGCGGCACGGTGGCTTAGTGGTTAGCACGTTCGCCTCACGGCGATTGGGATTCCCGGTTCGAATCCCCATCTGGGTGGAGTTTCCATGTTTTCCCCATGTCCGCATGGGTTTCCTCTGGCTTCTCCGGTTTCCTCCCACAGTCCAAAAAAAAATGGATCAAGGTCAATTGAGTTCTCCATATTGCCCCATATAGAGTGCGTCTGTGTGATAGATTAGGTCCTGGGTCTATCTGACCGGCGTCCGAAACGTTTTCCCCTGGATGGGTATGGGGAACCCCCCCCACGACCCTAATAAAGGATAAAGCGGAAGATAATGAATGAATGAATGAATGAATGAATGAATGAATAGTTAAGGATAAGCCACTGGCTCGGTCTACATTAAATGCTACGACACATGTTTGTCATTCAGTCCATTATTTATCGACTCTATAATCATAATTATACGCACTCACAGTGACTTGTATAGAGCCGTATAACACAAAACAACATGCGATATTAGAGCCAGCTGTGTTTCTGTAAAGAATTCATTCTGGACAGACAGAGCGGAGTCGTACATTAACGCTCCGAGCATTAAATATATAGCTTTCAAACCTCTTTTTTCTTCGGAGCACCGTTTCCGGGACCCGGCTGATCTGGGACAGCCTGCGCCAGCTGTCGGTGTAAATCTCACTAATTACAGATGTGTGTGTGTGATTGATTAGGACATTTTTTATCCATAATCAGCAGATTGAGTGATATTCATTGTGACGCTCTATGTGGTCTGTGTATCGATATGGTGTCATGTGTTTTAGATGAGCTTCGTGTTTAAAGTCTTATATTCTATAAAACTGCTTTCCACTAGTGCAACTTTTATTTATATTTGAATCAAAGTTTTAAGTCTAAAGTGCGAGTCAAACGTCATTACATTGCAGAAGATGCTTCACTAAAATATCAGAGAAATTATGAGTTATTCTCATTCACTAACGTATGAAGTATTTTGAAGCCGGCTCCATGTCGGTTATGTCCATATTTGACATTGAGCTGGATGTTAAAAGGTAAAAACCAATTCTTGGTGAATAAATATGTTTGAACGGAACAGGTTTAAATGAATAAGTTTGAATGAATAGGTTTAAACCCAGTGCTTAAGCAGGACTCTGAACCCTGACTGCTTCAGGAATCCTAACCCTGCGCTCAAACCCCAACCATCATGTTGATCATGCGATACTTGTAGGTCGCTGCGGATAAAAAAAAAAAAACATTCATTTTAAACATTAAAAATCCTTTTTATACTTACTCATACTTTAAAAGTGCCAAATTTGGACATAACCAGAGAGTGATGCCCGACTTCAGTGGTCCGTGTTATTCATACAGTTTGGCTCCTAATAAATTAAGTAGGAGATTAAGTATAATATAAGTATATATTACAGTATATTTGAGCAGACTCTCTATAGCATGTGAGGGTGAATTCGCAGGTATTGTTAAACCATATGATTTGGTCCAGACCGTTACTGAACACCGCTGCATGACAAAAGTGCAGAGGGTATTCCGAACGCCAGTCGAGTTTCAGAGTAAATATTTTTGCCGTCGAGCGACAGCCCCTGCCTTCACGCTTTAAAAATATTTTCTCCTTGGTGTTTTATTGCCCTCCTTTGTTTCCACCATTCTGTTCGTGCCGTTACAGACCTGCATGCAGCCGCTTGCTGTCACGCTCCCTTTCTGTCATTCCACATCCAAACAAATTTGTCTCACTCCTGTTAATTGAGAGTTTGGTTTATCTTTAGTGCCGACGGGAACGTTTAACTCTGCCCTCGGGTTTTCATGAAAAGTGTGAACGGACTGCATCGTGAGGTAATAGAGTTTGGGGCTCTGTGTGAGTTGGGCAAGTTCCTGCACACCAACCTCACCCAAACGTGAGGGACTTTAACAGCATCACTGGCTATTTTCCCCAACAGGATTAGTTATTTTAGTTAATTACTACCCATCATCCTGATTTTGGAATGTGGGAGGATACCGGAGCACCTCCCACTTCCCAGTAAACCCACTCATGCACAGGGAGGACATGCAGACTCCACACAGACAGGACCATTGTTCACCCAAAACCTGTGACCTTCATGTTGTGAGGTGTAGGTGCTAACTGCCCCACCTGTGTCCAGTTTAATTTGGAAGCAAATAACTCTCCAAAATGCACAAGTTTTATAAACTTGGGTCAATAGGAATAAATTGAAGTTCCAGATTAATCGACAAAGTTGATCCCAGCACTATTGCCATATTGTGCATTAAAATTCTCAACATTAATTTATATTAAACTGTAAAGCAGAAATCAGAAGCATGGCCTTTTTAGGGAGTTTTACATATTTACATACATCAATACTCCAGTGTGACAGATTATTCACGTGTCTGGCTGAAGAGTCTATTGAATACAATCCATTATGTTTGATATAAAAAAAAATGACTTCTATAAACCAACCTCTTAATTAACGATGTTTTTGATGCATTTAAATGTCATTACTGCATAATAATTTGGCCAGAAATAAATCTGTACATTAGGACTATGGCTCCTTCCATGAACGACTGTGATGTGTGGTTGTAAATTGGCTGTGGTCATCACGATGAAGGTTGGGGCTTCCAACCCCAAGACCTTAAGCCCTCAACCCTCATTGCGGGTGTTGCGTTATGACCGACTCTGTGCTTTGACCCTGCTCCTCTTGGGAAAAAAAAATCCCCTGCAAAATGACTTTAATGTTCCAGATGTTAAGGTTGTGAGTTTAGTTTCTGGCCAAACTGTTCGAAACCCATGATAAAGGCATTACAGGTGAATCAGGACAAACCCGGGAATAAGATTTAGAGCTGATGAAATGGCAGTAAATGACAGACGTATGACAGTCAGGTTGAAAATGTGAATAATCTAAAGCCACATACTGTTCGTGATGGTTGTGTGTGTGTGTGTGTGTGTGTGTGTGTGTGTGTGTGTGTGTAGATTAAAGCTGGGCGGAGAGCTAAAGCGCACAGGGGCTCCACATTAGCAAACTGACAACTTCATACAGCCAGAGAGAAGTCATATCAACCCCCCTACAACCACTCCTCAACCCATCCCACTTCTGTAGAAAGCAACCTTGTCCATATCCTCCCACCCTCAAGATGGCGCCAGAGGATCATCCGCGACCGGTAAGCAGCCATTTACCGAGAAATAAAGTTTCAATAAAGTTTCAACTTAACAATAAACGTATTATAAAAAGATTATAATTAAATTTGTATCAATAATTTGGTTTAAATCATAAAATGTAGATTAATATAAGGACTATAAGCACTAAACCGATTACGGCTGTTGTTTATAATTGTATTCTGTAATTTGGCCACTAGGTGGCAGTGTTTGTTCATGAAACCGCGAAGCATGTTTACATTAAAAAACGGACTAGATTACGTCGCGGAAGACCAGATTATTAACAATTTTGCTTAAAAAACGCCGTTAATGATTTAAAAGTTGTTATTTTTATTATATTGTGCTTATAAATGTTAAAAAAAAATCAATTTAATCACTCGAGTTTGTGTATTATTGTGAATAAATCACGGGACAGAGGTGTTGTTAAGCACGACGCCACCTTGTGCTCTGACCCTAACCTTCAAGTCAGAATAATTCTGTGTAAAAACTTGCAGTGTTCACATGTGCAGTAGAGACAGTCTCAGCTATGAGAATAAAACCAGGACTCACAGTTCAGTTGGTGATTCCGGACACAGCTCGCCTCCGTCTCTGGTGTTGATCGTGACAGTGATGCCCGGAGATGTGATGGGACAGTCACCCGCAGGCCCACTGGATGCAACGCTGTGCAACGGAGGGTTGAGAAACTTCAGAACACTGACGCATAAATAATGAAGTGACAATGAGTGGCTTGCTAAGGAGAATAAAACCGCGAGTGCGATCCTAACCGAGGGCCGTCATCTGCACTGCCGTTTTCCTGATCTTCAGACTGTGGCTCGCTGGTCCCCATAGAAATCTAAAGGAATGAAATGTTAATTAAAAATCTGTGGTGTGTGTCAGCGTTTCCATGCATTTGGGTCTCATCTGTGATTCTTCATACGCTCCCTTTTTTCCCTCCGTTTAGATCTTGCTCAGCTGGGTTCTGGGTCGGCGAGAGTCGGACCGAAAGCCTGGACCGTCGACTGGAAACTGTTTAAGACCAGCAGTGAACCCGATAGTTTCAGCCAAAATCCGCCGGCCATGATCTGACCCTCCTCTCTCCAGCAGCCATCCTCCAACCGCCTTCCCTCCGCATTTTTCTGGGATTTTGTACGTGATCCATATAGTACGGCGCCCCTCAATGAGTCTCAAATGCCCCAATCAGGTCCATCCATCCACATCAGGTCAGGACAGCTACCGACCCGAAATCTTGAGCCTGTGGACATTGTACTGACGTTAACATGCAGCAGGTTACACAGCTCTGTAACACATTTGTAAAGACATCGCTCTTTAAACTGACTTCTTCTTTGTTACCCACCCAAAATCGCCTACTAATCTGTGGGCACTAGTTTGGATCTAGTAAGTACTGTTTAACTCGATTAGCAGTGGGCTTTGTAACTATGTCGTGACCTCACAACCTCAGCTGTGATGCGTCCCCCATATTACAAACATCTTACGGCATAAGACACAAGAGATCATGTGATGCCCACTGCATATTCGGACTTGCACCCCTCGCCTACAGATTTCACCTAGTATGTAGTAGGCAGTAGGCCATTTCGGACTTCGATACTAAAATCCTGATTGGGGCGTGGCCGCAGGTGCAGCTGTCAAATTCAGCAACGTTATTGTGACGCTTATATATATATATATAGTTTTAATTGCCTACTGTAATGACTGTCACATCACGGTTGATCATGTCCTGCAACCTGATGGGTGGTGCTATGTAAAATATTTCTGTGTGAAGCGAGTGCCACACTGTTCTATGAGAATCAGAGCCGGTTTGACAGCTGCACTCGCAGGTGACCGACTCGCGTCGACTCTCTTTAGGTAGATGACGTTCCTTTTTGCACTTTTCCTCACTGGTTGTATACTTCGTTTGACTCGGACCTTTAAAACATGCGCAAGGAAACGCGTCGTCTTACCACGTCCGCCTGTGTCGCAAAATCAGGTACTGCACATGTCGCGACGCACCAGCTGCTAAACTCAATAAACGGATAACTAACGTACAACCCTGTGTTTTTGTAGTGCCGCTCCACAGGGGGCTCGTGGGGCGGCTGTGGGGGGGGGGGGTTCTGTTAGGTGTTCGTTCATCTCTGTACAAGCAGAAGAAGCACAGAGGTCCACTGTAGCAGCTCTTACAGCGAAGTAGGTTCCCATCATCCTACCAGATCTACAGGTCCGGTTTAGTAGAGCACATTGCTGGTTTTATGTTCTCTCCTAAATGGCCGTCCGACAGTCGCTCTCTTGCCGTGTGTTTCATTTTGCATTCGTGGCATATCGTCTTTGTGCACTGAAAAAGAAGAAGAAGAAAAAAACAAAACATGGCTCTTCTGTGGAAATCAAGAAAATAGTGATATAAAAGATGAGAAACGTCGCGGGACGAGCCTTCGGACTTTGTATAAATGTGTGTGTAAATAAAAATGTCTGATCAGTGATTCCTGTGATTTTTAAGGCCTCATTTATGAAAATGTACAAAAGTACAGAGACATCTGCACATGGGAGCTCGCTATCTAAAGGTCCCTGGTTGGATTCCTGGTCCCAACAAGTACACTGGCTGAAGTGCCATAAGGCCCCTAAGCCTAATTGGTCCCTGGGCTCCATGTATAGGGCTGCACACCACTTTGGGCATGTGTGCACACTTCACTCAGTGTGTGTGTGTGTGTGTGTGTGTGTGTGTGGGTGTGTGTGTGTCTGTGTTTCACTGCACAGATGGATTAAATGTGGAGGACAAATTCCTCTGTGTGTCAGTTACAGAAAGGTGTAAACCTGATGGGCCATTTTATCTACAGTGCTCCCACTGTATGGTACGGTGGAGGACATGCAATACCACGAGTCTGACTCCACCGCCAGCCCTGCAAAACAATCACATGACATCACAGACCACTAAACCTAAAGCCTCACTCACAGCTGCTCCGAGGATGGATCCGTTTGATGGGCGTCGACACAAAACGTTCACTTTAATCCACGCTATATGCTTTCGCACGTGGAGAGTAGACCCTTCAGAAGAAGTAATTTATATCATCCACGCCCGTTTCTCTGGAATAAATCACGTTATCAGTCATGATGATAAAAGCCGGGTGTAGTCACGCAGATAGGCAGGAAGCAGGGGGCGTGTCCGTGGCCGTGACACATGTGGCCGAGTTAAAAGCCATTCTTTCTTTTTGATGCTGGATAAATCGCACAACAGTCTAATAAAGTCAAGGCATTAGCAAAGCAGACATGTGGAGCTGGCGCGAGCGCATAAACATATGTCGACTTTGCACTTTGTTAGTTGTTTTTAAAATTCAAAACGACACGGAACAAAAGCCCGGCCTGCGAAAGAGGAGATATACCGTCCGTCCGATCGCCAGCCAGCGGTCCAGCCAGCGACCGAGCGGAGGTGAAGCCAGACTGCCGGTAAAACGGCCGTGCGCGCTGGTTTATGGAAAAACCACGTAAGAGTGTTTACAAAGTCAGTGACAGTGATGAACCACCTGGAGAGGAATCCAGGCCCTGATGCAGGATGGGCACCTCATGAAAATAGCCCGAACCATACATGGTAACAGCTTAGTGATTAAAACCCATTAAACCCGTTACACAGTTCGGGACACCCAATACGGTCTGCAGAGAACTAAGGACTAAAGTTTGCAAACCACTTTTAAGTCTATTGTTACTGGAAGACACGTTTGGAGCCCAAATCCGCTCCCTAATGGAACCATTTGTCTATTTTGCCTAAAGCACGGCGCGGTGCGGCACCTCACTCGTATTAAAGCGCAAACATAAATCACAATGACAACAAGAGCCATGAAAAAAGTGAAGCACAGCAGCTTTAAGTCATCAGAGCTTGTACGGTTCAGCTGCTGGCTCTGTAGGAAGGTTTGTTATTGAAGCTAAGCAGCTGCACTCGGATCAGATTAGTCGCTGGAAGCAAAACAATGGAGCACAGACTCCATTACATAACGACACACGGAGTGAGCCGAAAGTAGTCCTTATGGACGCCTGGCTGTGGATGCATGCGTGAGTTCGTATGGTGTGTGTGTGTAAGGTCGTGCGGTCACCTGATCTCTGTACCGAGCTGACATTCAGGTGGTGCAGTGGAGTGGAGTGGGTGGTGGCGAGTTCAGGGGTTCAGCGCCGTGGGCCTCTGGCGCTCCTCCACCTCGGAAGCCGTCCAATCGTGACGTTATGTTGTTTTGAAGCGGTGTCGCTTTCACAGTAAAAACAAAAAGAGATTTCACAACAGACATGAATACAACTCATCCTCCACCCAAATAGAACTGCGAACGGAGGACAGACCTCAATGCACCGGTGCTCCACCATGTCTCGGGAGACGCATCTGTGGTCCTCACTCAGCTTCTCTCCTAAAGGACGTTTCATCTAGTGGTCAATACATCCACCTCTCAGCGCCGGGGATCCAGGTTCGAATCCTGATCTGAGATCCCATGTTCTACTTGTGTTCTCCTGCGGGTTTTGCGGTTTTTTTTGGAACGTAGATTCAGGGTGAATTGGCTGCTCTAAATTGCCCCTATATAGTGTGTGTGTGGATTGTTTCCAATGGATTGGCACCCTGTCCTGGATGCATCAGCCCACCGCCTGAAACTTTCTCCCTTGAATGGAAATAAGAACTGCCCCCCCCCCACCCCCCATGACCCTAGTAGCAGAAGACAATGGATGGAAATTACATCTAAAATACATGCAGCTTCTTCAGACGGTGATTTAAAAGTGTGTGTGTGTGTGTGTGTGTGTGTGCAGATGTTTTATAGAAGCCCATGCAAAATGTACAGAATGCATCATTATGCAAAGTTCCACCCTTAAAATATTTATAAATAAGTAATATTTTCTTGTATAAAGGCCTGCAGAGAGACCTCTGATGATGTCACACAAGGCTGCCTCGCCCCGAGTTACACAGCACTCAAAAAAAGGAGGTGGGTCCCTCAGCGTTTAATGCTCTCTCACTCTCAGATTACCAAGTAAGACCAACGGATTCACTTACCGAGCGGGAGACGAGATGTGGTTGACTGCGCTGTCAGCTTTAGGGCTCCTAATTACAGCAGGGCAATCTCAGAGCTGCCCCGAGGAAAGCGCCTCATGGGTTCGGCTGGAACCCCTGGACCAATGCAGGGACGGCGAGGACACATGCCTGTACAGCATCACCCTCCCTCCTCTCACCGTCCAGCTGCCCAGGTCCTTTAGCGAGCTGGAGAGGATCGTCAGAGAAGTGCACGGCCTGAGAGAGACGGTGAACCAGCTGAGAGAGGAATGCCGGGGGTGCAGGGAGAGGCCCAGATGGGAGAGGACCGTACGACCAGGTAACGGCGAGGGCAGAGGTGTTCACGCTTTTAAAGGCATTCTGAACATCAGAGAGGCGCAGCAGGATAAAGTCAAGCGAGTGCGGAACGTCACCCGGCCTGCGGAACGCGAGTCCATGGTCATCAGTCCCGTCACGGAAATAACGGATCCCTCGAGTCTCGAGGAGAAGAACGCCAACCCGAGCGCGGGCAGACAGACGCCAGAGGTCATCACGGGGGCAAAAAGATTAAGGGTACTAGAAACAATAGAGAGATTTGGAAAGGTGCCTTTATCTAGACCTGCCGACAGAACTCAAGAGTCCAGAACTGAACCTCGTCTGTCTAAAGGTCAAAGCTCTGAACAGGCGTCTCACCACGAGGAGAACACTAGTGTTAACGGTACGCCGTACGCCCGTTCCGTGAGCATCCTGGAGATCCCAGCGGGCGCGGATGGAGAGCATGTGACGCGAAAACAACAAACAACAAGACCCTCGAACCTTAACGAGATGGACGCAAGGCTACACATGTCTGACCTAATCAACAATAATAACTATAAACCCGAGTTCAACAAGACCACGCACAGCAGAACAATCACAGAACACCCGGAGGACGGGGGCATCGTAAGCGATGTTAGATTTAAAGATGTGGAACCCTTTAGTTCTCATAGTTCCAGTAAGGTTCATGTGGAGACATACCGGCCATCCTCTACACACAAAGACGTGAGAATGACGGACAACCAGACGCATCACGACGGGCCAAACCCAGCTGGACCAGACACACGGTCCGGGATAGAACTACAGTCCCGCCGGGTTTATACGGCGAAGGTCGTGAAGACGTCGAGGTCACCACCGAGTCCCACCACAAAAAACCCTTCAGCTTTGGAAACCAGGTCTTTAAATCCATTTAAATCTGCTACAGAGGAAACGACCACAAAACCTGGTGATGAAGACGCGTCAGGTTCAAACAACTCAAACGAAGCTGGACAGACTGATCTTCAAAGACTGAATGATGAAGGTAAAACATCTGATCATTCAGCAAGTCGGAGTGAGACCCCAACCCCAGCCCTCGTTGACCTGAGGGCGACCGGTGCAACCAACGGAAACTCACCAGCTCTGAAGACTGACGCTCGAAATACCCCTGAACCACCGGAGCAGGACACGGGAAAAGATGGGAACTCGGCAGGTGGTGGATCAGACCCATCGAGCCGTGTAACGCCACCATTTAATCTCACAGCCAGCAGAGCGAGCGGCGAGGAAATTCGGAGATTCTTCTCAAACAGGAGAGCGAATCAAAGCAGGAGTACGAGTAACTCACGAGCACATGGAGGTGATCACGAGGCGAGCGCTACGCGTTCAACCAATGGACAGCTCAGGGCTTCTTCAGCGAATCGGAGAGGAAACAACCCGCGTAGGCCGAGCGGACCGGGACCGTTTAGGACTCCGGCTGTGGAACCGAATCCAGGTGTTATCCAGGAACCTGCGCTGATGAGGACCGAGGTACAGAAGACCTTAAGACGCCCATATGTTCTGCAAAAAGCACCGGAAAATAAATCTGTGGATGCAGCTCCAAAAACCTCAGGAAGTGGGAGGCTGAAAAGCCCAAAGGTCGGTTTGGACCAATCAACCGATGGACTCTTCAGTTCTATGGATGACGATGATGAGGGTGGAGGAACGTTGGTCAAGGAGACGGGCAACAGGTCGGTCACTCTGGAGATGAAGATGATTAACAAGATTGAGGATAAAGCGACCTCCACAGACACACCAACCATCGCGGAACAACCGATGACGTCAGACCAACACGGTCACCGCGGACCGTTCACTTCCCGTCATGGAGAAGAGTCTGAGCGCCTGTCAGGACAACGAGTCGATGGCCATCGCAGCAGCCAAGAGTCGTATCCCAAGAGCAGAGGTTTTATTGACGCGTCATCCACATCTTTAGACGGGTCGCCCGACAGGAACCGTGAATACAGCAAACCCATCCACACCACAGGGCGTGGCCGACTAAACAATCACACCAACGTCCTGCCGACGACACACACGGACAAGTTTATAATCCTCCCGGAATATCTAGATCATAAAACCTCAGATCCCGAGCCACCCCTCACCCCTGTTAACAGTGTGGAGGTCAGCGGCTTGGAGAGGCAGCGGCTCGACGCCTGCGGTGGAGACTGCGGCCTCGGTCCCGCCGCTCATCCACCACCTGACGAGGAAGCACCGGATCCTGCAAAAGGTATAACATTTCACAGCTGAATGTTGCTGAAGCTGCTGATTGATTATAAAAGGGAATTCTTGTAACGTGCGGCACGGTGGCTTAGTGCTTTAGCACGTTCGCCTCTCAGCGCTAGGGACTCCCGATTCGAATCCCCATCTGGGTGGAGTTTCCATGTTCTCCCTGTGTCTGCGTGGGTTTCCTCCGGGTTCTCCGGTTTCCTCCCACAGTTCAAAAACATGGATCAAGTCAATTGAGTTCTCAAAAAAATTGCCCCGTTTAGAGTGTGTCTGTGTGAGTGAGTGTGTGCCCAGCGATGGATTGGCGCCCTGTCCTGGGTCTATCTGCCCAGCGCCCGAGATGTTCTCCCCTGGATGGGCATGGGGAACCCCACCGCGACCCTAATAGAGGATAAGCGGAAGATAATAAATGAATGAATTCTTGTAACGTTACTGAGACGCCGCGTCCATTTGAACCCTTTACATAACAGATGTGATGATAAAAGTCGCGCTCTAAAATGTTTACAGGATGAAGACACGATGATTTATGCACTTTAAATCCACGGCACTCCAGAATGTCAGCGCCGTCGGATTAACAGCATCTGTGCTTCACACAGCGCAGACTGCATTTCTGCTTCCCCCGAGTTCCGAGACGTCCAGATTAAAACGATCTGCGGAGATAATGAGACGTGACGTAACGTTAAAATCACCTCCATCATACGCTCTCCAGGCTCCGTCCCTGCTCAGTAGATATGATCCAAACTGACTGTAGGTCTTGAAGCGGTTCGGCGTCACTGAGATGATGAGATTAAAGCTGTTCCTGGTATTTAAACAGATGATTGTTTGGGGTTTTATTAGTAACAAACTTTATTAGCTAAACGAATAGAATTTAGAAGGTTCCATACGGTCACCGTTACATTTGAACCTTTTAGACGCCATGTAGATACACCAAGCACAGGGTGCCAGTTCATCTCTGGGCACAGACACTATATAGGGGCAATTTAGAGCAGCCAATTCACCTTGAATCCATGTTTTTGGACTGTGGGAAAAAAACGGAGAACCCGGAGAAAACCCAGGGAGACACGGGGAGAACATGAAAACTCCACCCAGATCGGGATTCAAACCAGGATCTCCCAGCGCTGGGAGAACATGCCAATCACTAAGCCACCATATTGCACCCTTTGAACATCCGTGCCAAATTTATTCATTCATTCATTCATTATCTTCCGCTTTATCCTCTATTAGGGTCGCGGGGGGGGGGGGGGTGTTCCGGGCGCTGGGCAGATACACCCAGGACAGGGTGCCAATCTATCGCTGGGCACACACTCGCGCACACAGACACACTCTAAATGGGGCAATTTGGAGAATTCAATTGACTTGATCCATGTTTTTGGACTGTGGGAGGAAACCGGAGAACCCGGAGGAAACCCACGCGGACACGGGGAGTACATGGAAACTCCACCCAGATGGGGATTCGAACCGGGAATCCCCAGCACTGAGAGGAGAACATGCTAACCACTAAGTCACCGTGCCAAATTTAAAGATCCCAAAAATGAGAGCGATAACGGAGTAGTTTAAACAAATGAATTGTACAGATGGTCATACGTGGAACATTGTGTGTCCGCAGAACAAGCCCCTCAGGACTGTTCAGACTTCACCCAGAGGAACCCGGTGAGCGGGCTCTACACGGTGACCCCGTCCGGATGGGACAGCAGCCCCTTCGGTGTGTTCTGCGAGGCGCAGGCTTCGGGCGGCGGCTGGACCATGATCCAACGTCGCGTCGACGGCGCCGTCAGTTTCAACCGCACCTGGAACGACTACAAGAAGGGTTTCGGCAATCTGTCCGGCGAGTTCTGGCTGGGCAACGACAAGCTCCACCGGCTGACGGCGGCCAAAGCCATGGTGCTCCGCATCGAGCTGGAGGACGTGGAGGGGATCGGGGAGCACGCTCAGTACGAGCGCTTTCACGTGGCCAGCGAAGACGAAGGCTACAGGCTGACCATCGGAGACTATTCGGGGACGGCGGGAAACGCCATGCTCTACAACAAGAGGTTCAACCACGATCAGAGGTACTTCAGCACTCCAGACCGGGACAACGACCAGTACGCGTCGGGAAACTGCGGCGCCTACTACAGCTCCGGCTGGTGGTTTGACGCCTGCATGGCCGCCAACCTCAACGGGATTTACCACCAGGCAAAATACAAAGGCATCAGAAAAGGCATCTTCTGGGGCACCTGGCATAACATTTCCATGGAGTCCTACCCGACCAATTACAGACAGGCTTTCAAAACTGTGAGGATGATGATCAGACCGAGGACCGGCGTTGTGTAGACCAGCTGCTCAGAACTAAAGGCATGAAGAGAAACACAAGGACTACAGTCTGTCACAGTAGAACTACAACGTCCATTGGCAGGTGAACCCCATGACGTGAACAGTGAGGGTATTAATGTTAAGGGTTGGGATTTATTCGTATTCAGTCGGATAGTTTAACTCAAATTTCACTATTGTACTCTTTTTAACCGGATCACTGGACCATGGCGAATTTCTGCTTAAAATATATGTGGATCTAATTTTTTTTGCTTTTTAACAGTCATTACAGATTCTAGATGAACTCATGCTACTCAAGCTTCTATTAACGACGAGGTTGCCGGAGTTTGGCCTCACCTCCATCCGACACCCCTGCGATGAGTTCGGACCGACGCTGCAAGCGTCTGACCACAAAATGCTCTTCTGAAGTGATAACCTGATCTATTTAGCCTACAGTGCTCACACAGAAGAATTTCTCCTCCATATTTAAACCCATACATTTATTGGAACACACACACACACACACACACACACTGAGTGAAGTTAGCACACACGCCTGCACACGGCGCCGAATGAACAATTGGGGTTAGGTGCCCTGCCCAAGGGCACTTTATAGCACTTGGTGGGAGCACAACTCGAACCGTGGACCTTCAGGTCACACAGCTGGTTCCTCACCCACAACCCAAATTCCTCTGTGTGTTTCAGCACCGAAGGCAAAACAGATTCTGTAGTTGTCCAAATACTTTTGCCCTTTGTAAAATAGTTCCTTAATTAATCTATTAAACATGTTTAAAGCAGGGGGCCTGTTAAAGCTGTTGATTTCTGCTGACGTCACCGTTGGTTCCAGATTCGTCGTCCACAAGGGGGCGCTCTTCTGTGACGTCAGCGTTCAGGGGAAAAGTGAATTGCACTCCGAACTGCAGAAGAGAAGAGAAAAAAAATGTTATCAAACCCAGAAGAGACGCAAGAGAACTTTACCTTTAATAGAACTTCAACTCATACAGGTTAGTTTAGAACTTTACCTTTAATAGAACTTTAACTTATTCCGGTTACTTCAGAACTTTACCTTTAATAGAACTTTACCTTTAATAGAACTTCAACTTATTCCGGTTACTTTAGAACTTTACCTTTAATAGAACTTTAACTTATACAGGTTACTTTAGAACTTTACCTTTAATAGAACTTTAACTTATTCCGGTTACTTCAGAACTTTACCTTTAATAGAACTTTACCTTTAATAGAACTTCAACTTATTCCGGTTACTTTAGAACTTTACCTTTAATAGAACTTTAACTTATTCCGGTTACTTTAGAACTTTACCTTTAATAGAACTTCAACTCATAACAGTTACTTTAGAACTTTACCTTCAATAGAACTTTACCTTTAATAGAACTTTAACTTATACAGGTTACTTTAGAACTTTACCTTTAATAGAACTTTAACTTATTCCGGTTACTTCAGAACTTTATGTTTAATAGAACTTTACCTTTAATAGAACTTCAACTTATACAGGTTACTTCAGAACTTTACCTTTAATAGAACTTTAACTTATACAGGTTACTTTAGAACTTTACCTTTAATAGAACTTCAACTTATACAGGTTACTTCAGAACTTTATGTTTAATAGAACTTTACCTTTAATAGAACTTCAACTTATACAGGTTACTTCAGAACTTTACCTTTAATAGAACTTTAACTTATACAGGTTACTTTAGAACTTTACCTTTAATAGAACTTCAACTTATACAGGTTACTTCAGAACTTTACCTTTAATAGAACTTTACCTTTAATAGAACTTCAACTTATACAGGTTACTTCAGAACTTTATGTTTAATAGAACTTTACCTTTAATAGAACTGGGCAGAAACAGGGCAGAGTCTGGAGAACCGGTTGAGCCGCTGTGATGGATGAAGCTCTAAAAAGCTGCTGAACGATCTGCTGGTCACGTCACATAAACACTTACGAAGCGAGACGCGTTTTATTCGGTTACAGACGCGAACGGCTCGGTTTATTCAGACTGCGAAGAGAAAGACTCACAACGGACACTAAAAGGTCCGAGAACCCAGAATCCGCGCAACCCAAAGAGGACGCTTAGAACATCTCCACTGGAGGAGAGGGGCTTTGGAAAAGAATTGAATAAACACATCAGCCCCCCCCCCCCTCCATCGGCCCCCTCCCGCCACATCAGCCTCCTTTCAGTTCCAGTTCAGGTGGACGTTGATGGATCCCAAATACATCTGATGTCCTGATCAACCCAACTTATAAACATGGTACCAGTTTGACACGACGCTGAAATATTTATATGATATATTTCTTTTTAATAATCCCCATAAGGAACACACGTCACGTGTAAGGCAGCAGACTAGACTCATTCTAAAACAAATGGACAGTTATTATTATTATTATTATTAATAATAATGCAAATGATAATAAAACGTGAGGATGGGCATCGTCCCGCCGTTCAGAGACGCGCCCGGTGCACGTGTTCCATCGATGAAGGAAAGGAAAACACAAATCCAGTCTGTTTCACACCAATTACACAAACAAAGGAGGTTTGAGCGTGAAAATACACCCCCCCCCCGACCCCGACCCCGTCCACATGCCATACATTTAGACGTGGAAGACGTTGTAGCCGAGCTCCACCATGGCCCCGAGGAGAAGGGCCCAGAGCGGGATGCAAATGAAACAGGCCCTGAAGTCGACCAGGCTCTCGAGTCGAGCGCAGAGCGTCAGAAAGAAGGTCAGCTTCAACAAAATGGCCACCAGGTACCAGACCCTCTTCCTCAAGTCCTCGGGCGCGTTGCGAGGGTCGAAGCCCGGCTTGCAGCGCGCCGCCATCTTGATGACGAGCATCAGCAGGAGAATGGTGTCGAAGGTCCATATGGGGAGGAAGATGAGGAACCAGTTCCACTGGATCTTCTCGTCTAATCTCAGCACCAGCATGATGAGGAAGATGAGGCTGAAGATCCAGGTGAGGAGCACGCGCTGTGCCAGGGACATGCTCATCCACAGACGGCCGCTCGGGTCCGATCCGGTCCGATCTGAGGGTCGGGGTGAGGGACAGAGTGCAGGACAGTCCGGTTACCTTCACCGTCTGAGTCTCACTGAACCTTATAATGACCTTTAGAACCCAGCAGAACTTAACTGCCCAAAACATTCTGTCCTGGATGGGCATAAGGAACCCCCCCCCCCCCCCAAACACACTCCCAGATATAGATTTGGGTAAAAGATGATGGATGGAGGGCGGCATGGTGGCTTAGTGGTTTAGCATGTTCTCCTCTCAGCGCTGGGGATTCCCGGTTTGAATGCCAATGTCGGTTGGAGTTTCCATGTTCTCCCCGTGAGTTTCCTCCGGGTTCTCCGGTTCCCTCCCACAGTCCAAAAACATGGATCAAGGTCAATTGAATTTTCCAACAAATTTCCCCATATAGAGTGTGTCTGTGTGAGTGAGTGTGTGTGTCCAGTGATGGATTGGCGCCCTGTCCTGGGTCTATCTGCCCCGTGCCAAGACGTACTCCCCTGGATGGGCATGGGGAACCCCCCCCCCTGCGGTCCTAATAGAGGATAAAGCGGAAGATAATGAATGAATGATGGATGGAATGTATATTTGTCCTTTTGTCTGAAAATAAAGTCAGATAAACGATCAGATAACGGTTTCGGGTTCTTAATTACAGATCGATTTAGTAAATATTTCCCGGGTGGAGATGTTCGAACCTCAGACCTCATCCTCCTGCTGGTTCTCAGGTGGATGTTATTTAAAACTGAACAAAAACTAATGTTTAGATTCTTACCATAAAAATATTATAAATCGCAACACATCGTTTCTTGGTGACTTTCTAACGATTCATCGTTAAGTCGTTAAATAAACCACGTGACGCCTAAAAAAAACCCCCACTAATCATTCATTTACATTTCGTTTCTGTAGTGACATAAAACTTGCTTTGAACACCCAACACGTTAAAAAATATATCTTTTTAGAGAATAAATATAAGCTTTGGCTCGAATCCTACGCGTTAAGCGCGGACTGCGTCACAGAAACAACACAAAAATAAAAATAAAAACAAGTTTGCGACTCGTTCTCGTTTCTTGTAGCTTCGGGAAGCTCAACCGGGCTGTGTTCCAAACGACTTCGTACGGTCTGTACATGCGCACTAGGTTGAGCGCAGAACACGGAAACCGACGGGCTTCCAAGTGCACTTCGCTTTTAATCGGTAGTGAATTGGGATACAGCCCTGAAGCCGAAACTACAGCGCAGATACAGCGGGAGACAGAACACCGTCGTTTCTTACCTGTTCAGACTTCAGCGCCTCAGAGAGTTTAATGAGCAATTAATTAATTAACATTTAATTAACGTTATAAATCGGGAACTCTAGGGTTCATCTCGGCCTGGTGTTTAAGCCGCACTCGATTCTGCTTCGCGGTAGTTAAATGGCCGCTAAAGCGCGTTAGGTTGGTAAACACCGCCCCCCAGCGGAGTGGAGCTGTCACCAACGACAGGGTGTGACTTTTAAATATATGATTCTGTATTAATGACGTCACTTACTCCAAGTTTACATCCTTCTATTTTTTTTAAAGTTAGTTAAGTTAGTTAGTTAGTTAACTAGTTTTAAGCAGAATAATAACGGAACACAATTAAAGCAACGTTAATTAGGGTATTTTTCCATGTATCCAGCAGATGTCGCTGTGATGACATTTTAAAAACGCATGTCGGGAGTTTGGCAGAAAAACATTCCAACATGCTGGTTTCGTAAAATTTAGCAACATACATCCATTATCTTCCGCTTCATCCTATATCAGGGTCGGGGGGGTTCCCCATGCCCATCCAGGGGAGAACGTTTCGGGCGCTGAGCCGATAGACCCAGGACAGGACGCCAATCTATCACTGGACACACACTCACTCACACAGACACACTCTATATGGGGCAATTTGGAGAACTCAATTGACTTGATCCATGTTTTTGGACTGTGAGAGGAACCCGGAGGAAACCCACGCGGACACGGGGAGGACATGGAAACTCCACCCAGATGGGGATTCGAACCGGGAATCCCTAGTGCTGAGAGGAGAACATGCTAAACCACTAAGCCACCGTGCCGCCCGGGTAACTAATTAGTTTTCTGTAAATAAAAACAACAACAAAAAAAACTGTGAATAAAACACACGTAAGAAACCTGAACACAGAGAACTGAGAACCAGTCACACACACACACACACACACACACACACACACAGCCTCTATTCCTCACACACAAACAGTATTGGTCTGCATATTGGTCTGGTTGTTAATCCTCGGTGGTATTGTTAATATTATCAGATGTTTGGAGGGGATGATTGTGGAAGTTGGGGACGCTGTCGGTGATGAGTTCCTGCTCCGTTCTCGCCGCCTCGCGCCTCGGCACTGCCAGCAGCTGAAATTGCCTTTTAATTGGTTCTCCCCGCTGCTCAGAAATGAGCTCGGCGTGCGGGACAAACGGAACGCGTGACCTCATCAGTGTGTGATCGCTACGAAGGAAGACATCAGAGGGACCGACGCATCGGCGCGTCCGAAACGTCCGTCCCGTTCTTCTGCTTCGTCCAGCGGGTTCCATCTACATCCACACCGACGCTCACACCCACCTCCATGAGGGGTCACGGCTTCGGGATGTTAATCAGACAGCCGACCGTTGACCCATCGGCACGGGGAGGACATGCAGAGTCCATACAGACAGAACCCTCGTGATGAGGGGTGGGAACCCTATCACCATTAATTAATGACTCTAACTTATTATCCAGCGAGAGTTTTGCATTTCAGTCTGATCTGAGGACGGCGGAGGAGGTTGGATTCGGTTTAATGAGGCGTCTTCATCAGAAGAACGTGGTTGTGGTGTCTCCTGTAACAGTTTGCAAAAAGACCTTGGAGGCTCCGGCGCCGCGCCGCTCCCCGCTGTGCCGGAGGCGTCGGCGTCTTTGAGTTTGGCGAGCACCTGGAGCGTTCCATTACGCTTTTTAAAGAGGGAACGTTTAGTTTGAAAGCGTTTGAAAGGATTCTCACGTTTCCTAATTGTCTCCTGCAGATCAGTTACATTCACACGGCGGATTATGAACGTCTCGGTTAGAGAACCTGATCTCAGCTGGGACGCTCCGGATGTTGCGGTACAGAGGGACGATCAGGCAGATAAATGGTTTGATTGGTTGGTGATTTATTTGGGAGTCTGACATCTGGGCAGCATCAAAGGCAACGTCCGGACACAAACAGTTACGAGACGCCTTCACGAGGTGATTAAGTCCCTCTCGGCATGTCTACAAACCCAGAGTCCCTGAAGGAAACGCACACGGTCACCACACCGTTAAGAACCTTGGTTCTATCAACAACCAGAACCTTCTCAGAAGAAGTAGAAGGTGGGAGTACCAACCGCTGCACCACCATGCATGCTGTACATCCATCCACCCATTATCTTCCGCTTTATCCTCTATTAGGGTCGCGGGGTGGTTCCCCATGCCCATCCAGGGGAGAACGTCTCGGGCGCTGGGCAGATACACCCAGGACAGGGGGGCAATCTATCACTGGGCACTCACTCACTCACACAGACACACTCTATATGGGGCAATTTGGAGAACTCAATTGACTTGATCCATGTTTTTGGACTGTGGGAGGAAACCAGAGAACCCGGAGGAAACCCACGCGGACACGGGGAGAACATGGAAACTCCACCCAGATGGAGATTCGAACCGGGAATCCCCAGCGCTGAGAGGAGAACATGCTAAACCCCTAAGCCACCGTTATGCCCGTATGCTGTACATGTACAGGGTTAATTATACTGTAAACTTGGGATCTCTTTGCAACATTACACTTTACATTTTTGCTGTAGGGCAGCATGGTGGCTTAGTGGTTTAGCATGTTCTCCTCTCAGCGCTAGGGATTCCCGGTTCGAATCCCCATCTGGGTGGAGTTTCCATGTTCTCCCCGTGTCCGCGTGGGTTTCCTCTGGGTTCTCCGGTTTCCTCCCACAGTCCAAAAACATGGATCAAGTCAATTGAGTTCTCTAAATTGCCCCATATAGAGTGTGTCTGTGTGAGTGAGTGTGTGCCCAGCGATGGATTTGCGTCCTGTCCTGGGTCTATCTGCCCAGCGCCCGAAACGTTCTCCCCTGTATGGGCATGGGGAACCCCACCGCGACCCTAATAAAGGATAAAGCGGAAGATAATGGATGGATGAATGAATTTTGTCACATTATTAAGGTAACATTAAACTGTCCACTCGGCGATTAAGGTTTATATGAATAAAAATAAGGTTCTATTAAGGAACCATGAACCAACTGATTAAATAGTTCTTCTTTATGTCCAGATGTGTTTTTAAGCTTTATGCAGGTAAAGAATCATTTGTAATCTATTTTGTTATAAAGGTTTCAAACTATCGGATGAAATGAAATCTGATTGGTTTTTATTAACTTCATGAATTCATTCATTCATTCATTATCTTCCGCTTATCCTCTATTAGGGTCGCGGTGGGGGTTCCCCATGCCCATCCAGGAGAGAACGTTTCGGGCGCTGGGCAGATAGACCCAGGACAGGACGCCAATCCATCGCTGGGCACACACTCACTCACACATACACACTCTAAATTGGGCAATTTTGAGAATTCAATTAACTTGATCCATGTTTTTGGACTGTGGGAGGAAACCGGAGAACCCGGAGGAAACCCACGCAGACACGGGGAGAACATGGAAACTCCACCCAGATGGGGATTCGAACCGGGAATCCCCAGCGCTGAGAGGCGAACGTGCTAAACCACTAAGCCACCGTGCCGCCCTAACTTCATGAATATTAAAGAAATTGTTTTAATCTTCAGGTCAACCACCGCTGCTGATATGAATAATGGATATTGCATTGAATACGGTCACCACGCCGTGCAGATGATCCTTACTGCGCCGTTACGTTGCTGAGGTCCGCCGGAGCGGCAATAAAGCTCAAGATAAGGCGGTTGAACATCTGCCTAAAGGACGACCCGACCGCTCATTAACCGCGTGATTATCCCTGTATTAGCCAGCACTTAAGGGTCTGCATGTGATGGGCCCGGTATCCGGGCCGCCGATCGGCCGTCTCTCAGGACGAACAGCCGAGGGGAAGAGGAACTGACACGCCACGTCACGTCCGCGGACGCCAATAACGGGCTTTTAGCTAAATTCAATTTATGATTCAATTTCCTGTGCGCTGGCGGTAATGTGCTTGTCATGTTCAATAAGAGATGCTTTCCTCGGCGAACAGCTGCCTTGCTGGAGCAATAAGCCGCTCTGATGAGGCGCTCCTCTGCATTCGGACGCATTGGCATCATCTTTTGGGCGGCTTTCCAAAAACCACAGCGCGCAGATACCTGCCCCCTTATAAATAAACATGATGGAACGTTCATTCAGAGACGAGCATGATGAGCAGAATGAGGAAAAGGTCGGAGCTGCCCGGCTGGTTTGGATATTTGGACGTGGTGGCGCGGCGCTGGGAACTCCTGGCTCACAGCAGGGAGGTCCCGGGTTCGATTCCAGGGTGGGGTCATGCAGGGTCACCCAGGACAGGACGCCAATCCATCACTGGGTACACACAAACACTATATAGGGGCAGCCGATTCACCTTGAATCCATGTTTTTGTACTGTGGGAGGAAACCAGAGGAGCCCACATAGATACGGGAAGAACATGTAAAACCTCACCAGATCAAGATTCGGACCTGGATTGCCAGCATTTCAATCTCATCTCATTATCTTCTTATTAGGGTTGTGGTGGTGGTGGTGGTGGGGGGGGTTCCCCATGCCCATCCAGGTGAGAACGTTTCGGGCGCTGGGCAGATAGACCCAGGACAGAGCACCTATATATCACTGGGCACACACTCACTCACACAGACACACTCTATATGGGGCAATTTGGAGAACTCAATTGACTTGATCCATGTTTTTGGAGAACATGTTTGGGGAGAACATGGAAACTCCACCAAGATGGGGATTCGAACAGGGAATCCCTAGCGCTGAGAGGAGAACGTGCTAAACCACTAAGCCACCGTGCCGCCTGGCGGGACAACGTGTTGTGACAAATTTATTAACAGATTCCCGGCGTTTGGTCCCGCAGGGTCGTCCTCACGTCTCGCTGTTCCCTTGTTTTTTTTGTTTTAAAGCTGTAGATCAGAACAGAAGCTGGTCCTGAGCCTAATAGCTGCACAATCATAAAACGGACAGCAGTCGGCCCGGCTATCGATCCCCGGCTGCGTTTGACGGATCTGTCTGTAAAGGCCTCGGCTGTGAATGCAGCTCGCGCTGAGACCGCTGCGCTCTGTGGGGACTTCAATCAGGAGGCTCCGAACTCAATAGGTCTTAATGTGAGTGGCTGCGGGTCAATACAGATCTGCACACGGACGCGTGATTCGTTCAGCGGCCGGTAAACATAAATCAGCGCCGACGTCCGGAGAACGGGTGGGAACCCAGAGGACGCCGTTTCTGGGCAGGTCCCGCAGTTTGGCGTTGCTGTGTACCTGTGTGTACGTCAGGGAATGGGGTGCCGTCTCCATGTTCTCCCTGCGTCTGGATGGGTTTCCCTCCCACGGCCCAAAAACATGGATTCAAGGTGAGTTGCCCCATATAGTGTGAGTGTGTATATAGTGATGGATTGGCCCCCTGCTCAGCGTCCCGTCCCTAGTATAGGATAACGAGAGGAGATGAATCGGGATGACGATTCAGGACGATGACGAGTATTACATCCCCATCACATGACTTGTCATGTCGGTTACCTGGGAGACTCACGACGTTTACATTGGATCGGCAAACGTTTATTGGCGGGTCATTCCACACTGAGGGCAGAGTTTGGTATGTTCGGCGTGAGTTCAGAGTGCGGAACCCGGGTTTCGTTGGTCACTTTTCGTCCTGACCGCCGTCCTCGTCTTCCTCCACCGATCCACTCCAACTCAGCAGGGGTCTGCGGTCGGGCGGAACAGACGCTTTGATCTTCTGCCACCGGTTTGGAGGCCAGATGATGTGAGAAGCTCTGCCATGGAGCAACCCCACCGAGACCTGAGGGAAAGCAGCGCTGGTTATTCAGTTAGTACAAAACAAAACGCAGGATTTTCTGCTGCAGCCGAACTAATGAAAACAGGTGGACACTCACTGGCCACTTTATTAATTACACCTCGTTTGGTTCTCGTCAATTGTATCGGCTTCACTCACCCGGTAGATGGACCTTCTGGTTCCACAATTATAATCTGTAGTCTGTTTGGTTACGTATTCTTGTCCTAAAATAATCAGGATTCCAGAAAGACCAAAACCAAGCAGGTGTTATTTAGGGGGTGGATAATTCAGTGTACTGCAGACACCACCACCGCATCAGCATCACTGCAGTGCTAAACATCATCCATCCATCCATTATCTCCTGCTTTATCCTCTATTAGGGTCGCGGGGGTGGGGTGGGGGGGTTCCCCATGCCCATCCAGGGGAGAACGTTTCGGGCGCTGGGCAGATAGACCCAGGACAGGACACCAATCTATCACTGGACACACACTCACTCACACAGACACACTCTATATGGGGCAATTTGGAGAACTCAATTGACTTGATCCATGTTTTTGGAATGTGGGAGGAAACCGGAGAACCCGGAGGAAACCCACGCGGACACGGGGAGAACATGGAAACTCCACCCAGATGGGGATTCGAACCGGGAATCCACCGGTCTGTTTATAATACTTCAAATTTTTTGATTCTGATATTTTCTCATTATTTTAATGTTTAAAAATCATTTTCAGTTTCTTTAAAGAGTTTTTTTTTCTCAGTGTTTTTTTTTCTTCTTTCCGCTGTTGCACCTGCCACTGAGATTTGGCATGTTCTATTTTAAGCTGAAGCAACTACGCTTCTGTCTGGCAGAATATCTGGAAGCATCAGCCAGGAGTTCCTCAAAGAAACAGCGGGATCCTGACAGCGGTCATGTGACCAGGAATTTCAAAGAGCTCAGCCATACCGCGGTGTACACTCTGATGGGTCAGTCATATAAGAAGTGAGGAAAGAACAGTGAGGGAGTGTAACCGCGTAACTGGAAGAGAGTTGGCCCAGAACGGAGCCTTGTGGGATTCAGTAACGACTGAACGAGGCCCGATGGGTCTATTTTTCGAGGTGAAAAGGAAAGCTCCGCCCAGCTGAGCGGGTGATTCCAGGGCTGGAAGGCTGAAGTGTTTGTTGTGTTCATCTGCCAAGAAACGACTGATTTAAACTGAAAGTGGGTCACGAAACGGAAGAACGAACCTGAGGACGACGGCGGAGCGCCAACCAACTGAACGGGCAAGTCAGAACGAGGGGCACCGGGGTGCTGGGACAGGATCTAAAAGAGGCTTTAAATAGACCCTTAAATATCTATATGTATACACACACACACACACACACACACACACATATATATATATATATATATATATATATATATATATATAAATAAAGTATATACATATACACACACACAAACATACATACATATACTCATGCACATATACATACACGCACACACACACACACACACACGTGTTGACATATACATTCACCACACACACACACACACACACATATATATATACGTATACACAAGCGCATATTCACATATACATACATACACACACGTTTGCACATATACAAACACACACACACACACACACACACACACATATATATACACACACACACACATGTATACAACCACACACATACACGCACACAAACTTAAAACCTGTAAAATTCCCGTAGGCTCCATACAAGACTTTTCATTTTCAGCTTCTTTCTTACAGACTGATTGTGTTCTTGGGCGTGGTGGTGCAGATGAACCAGGTGAGTGGGGGCAGCGAGGGGGTTTGGTTAACCCTCTGAGCCGTGGCGTGTTTGGTCTCATGACTCGAAGCACAGAGCCTCTGAGCAACAAATGAATCAGATGAAGTCAGGATCAGATGTGTTCTGATGTCAGTACATTAGGCTTGAGTGTCGCAGAGAACATCCTGCCAACACTGCGTGCACACACCCACTCACACACACACACACACACACACACACACACACACACACACACACACACGTCAGGAGAGACAGCAGCTGCAGGCTTTAGAACGTGATGAGAACTCAATCTCAGCGGTACACCCGGAGCAGCATGTTTCCTACGACGGGGACGTTTTCAGGAGATAACTCTGCATTCAGACGAAGGCCGGCCGGCCGTCCTGAATACCGCCGCCGAAGGAAATTAAACCCCGAGACGTTCTGACTGACTGCTCGCCGCTGGTTCATGGTTTTCCGTTAACCCTGTTCCGCGCCGCCTGACGCGGTCAAGGACCACAATTATCACGAAGAACGTATCGAGCGTCGTCGAAGGCTCGCGCTTTCAAACAGTTTCTATGAAAACATAGTCTGACTTTTAATAACGTCTCGCCAACACAAAAGGCAGTGATTTATCGCTCAGTCCGGGGAGAAGTCCAGTTACTTTTCCCTGCTCTCGCAGCCCCCCCGACCTCATCGCGGCCCACAATGCATCATGTCAAGGTGAAATTGCAGTCCACAGTAAAACAGCAAAAACAAACTGCCCGGAACATCCAGCAGATATATTTCTTTTGTGATATATGACCTGACAGCGCGCTGGCAAATACATCCTCCACACCGCGCGCCGGTCGGAGGATCGCACAGCGGGCATTCTGTCCAGCGGACGTGCAGCACCATCGCTAAGAGAGACGCCACGGCGGTCCAGTTCCACAAAAAAGATGAGCTTTCCGAAATTTAGAACTTTTACTCCGGGAGAACAAACGCGGCGCCGTCGCCACGCCCACGGCCGCGATGCACACGGGGGGCCGCTTTCTTCAGCAGAAACATCTGCAAGGACGCCACAGATTCCAGATTCACCTGCCCAAGAGGATGTGTGTTATTGTATTTCGACAGAGTCTGCTAAATAATGCATTTCAAGACCTTCTGGATCCGTCGTCTGAACATATCACACGGTCAAGGTGAATGCCGGCGAGGCCATAAACAATTTCCTGTGGTGTCAGAGGCACAGCGCGGTGCGGTTACAAATAATCCATTATTCGAAAAGTTCTGGCCATCTGCAAACAATTCGCTGTTTCCGTACGATTACGGATTTTATATGATTATCATACAATCAACAAAAACACAATGCAGGGATTTCACCGAATATTAACCCAAAAAACTTCATTTATTATAAAGCAGTGAGGTACGAGAGGGCGGGGCATCATTCTGAATAAATCCCATAAAGAGGTGTCAATAGTCCCGACGTGTAGTGCAGTACAGTTCAACCTCGTCCCCGTGATTTTTTCACATTAATATACAACCTCAAGTGTCTTATTGCTTTAATAAAACACTTACAAACACACTACAATAAAAAAACATTTGATTTATAAATGCATTTATTGAAAGCTAAATTAATAATCTGGTCTTCCGCAACGCTGATCGCTGAGTAACAGGTTTACGAGTTCTCTAACCATAAAATAATGCCATCTATTGGTCAAATTAGAGAACAGAGTTTATAAACAACAGCCGCAACAGGTTTAGTGCTCATTGGGAATCGACTCGCTGAGTTTTTTAAATTTATTTATTTGAAATTTTTTTTTTAAAAATATGATCAAAGTAAACAGATGACTTTATTTTTATTCGGTATGAGTTGTGCCACTTGGTCTAACGTTCGGCCTACCGACATAATACGTTTTTTTTTCCAATGAATGTCGTAATGACGATGTAGAGTAGCTCTCATGATAAATTAATTGTAACATGTTTAATCACAAGTAATTGCAAAAACGATGGTCTTATAGCTACTGTTTAGAAACTGGATTAAGGCATTAAACCCATCTCAGTTCTAGTTCTGGGTCTTTTATAATGTCTCAAATGGAGGTCTGGGTGATACAGCACACACCTGGTTCTCATGGACGAAACTATTGTTCTGTTATGGATATAAATGTTTAATTAAAGGTGAAAAATCCACTCTGTAGTTGGAACATTAACATCTCATTGGAGGAAGGTGTGTGTGTGTGTGTGTGTGTGGGGGGGGTGTTCCTGAATGGTGTTAAAAATGGTGAATGGGTGTTTCCTCGCCAACTATCAAGAACCAAACTCCATCAAACAGTTTGAATCTCCTCGTGAGGAAACGCAACATGTCCCTGGAAATGTATTCGACTTCCTGATGATAACGCCGAGATATTTTACCGAGACAGGCGTTACCACGGCGACCAGAATCCCTGAACGCTGGATAACGGCTGCGGGACACAGTGCAGTGGTTGTGGAGGATGAATGCAAATACATTCGAACGTTCTAATCAGGACGCATCATTCGAAGGTTCTGGATCGCTGCCGCAATCACAACATTCTAAAAAAAAGAAGAGAACGTTTTATTTACCGGTCCAAACATGTTGCTGTCCAAGCTGTGGCCGTGATGGTCTCCCTCCACCCACAGGTGTCCGTCCGGAACCCGCATGTAGCGGTTCTTATAGCCCAGGGTTCTGCAAACACAGACCGCCCACAGGTTAATGCCCCGGGTGCAGAACGAGGAGTTCACACGTTATTCATCTGGGCAAGAACGACCGATTCAGCCGGCTGTTCTGCATACGGAAGCGCAGCGGCCGCGGCACGCAGGCCGTGTAATAAACCTCGCGGTGGCATTGTGATGGAAAACAAAAGGCAATATCCTAAAGACGGAACGGCGGGCGCGCGCCTCGCAGATAAGAATACATCGGCGGCGCTGCTCAGGATGTCTCAGATCTAATTGGATGGGGGCCAAGGGGCTGGTGTTCCGAACGGGGAAGGAGGCTGAGAGGCTTTCGGCCCGCGGCCCTGTAAACACGGCGGCCTTAATTACAGCGCAGAGGCGCGCCGCCGAGAACCCGGGTTCCGTTCCACCGCCTCCGTATCAATGCCATCCACAACCTTTTGTTTTTCGGCGTGTCGCGTTCTGTCTGAACTGCGAGCTTTCAACAAAACGCTGCGAGTGCGCAGCTGCCGTTCAACCCCCCCTCCCCCCCCCCTCCCCGGGCGGACGCACTTCGCCTGAAGGAACGCCCGCGCGTCGATACTTGGCCTCTCCGCGAGGAGCGCCGCCACCTAATTAGTGCTCAATCTGTAAAATCGAAAGCGCTGTAAAATTCCAGAGATAAGCCGCTAACGGGGACGAATGGCGCTCGGGTAATTAAAGCACACGAACACGGCCCGCATCCGGATCTCGCAGGCTGAAAGACCACGGCCTGGGTTTCAGGGTTCTCTGTACATGCCGCCGGGTCGAGGGGCAGTATGGGGTGGGGGGGTGGGGGGTGGAACTGACCATCCATCGTGATTTAACGCCGTGATGTGTAGCGAAAACTGCATTTAAAACCTGGGCTTAAACGGAAGTGAACACACACACACACCCACACACACACACACAGAGACACACACACTGCTGTGCTCACATTACATCTGCTGTTAGCTGCACGCTTCCCAAAAATGATTTTCCCAATTGGGGTTGAGGGGGTACCCCACCCCATACCTCCCACATACCCTAGGGTACTCCCACCACACACACTCCTCACACCCCACACACACCTACTTCAGTACACAGCTTTAATACACAACCCTAACAGTATACACACCTCACAATACACACACACACACACACACACAGTACACATCCCTGACAGTACACACACCTCAAAACACACACACTCACACATACACACAGTACACAGCCCTGACAGTACACACACCTCACAATACACACACACACAGTACATAGCCCTGACAGAACACACACCTGACAACACACACACAGCACACAGCCCTGACAGTACACACACCTCAAAACACACACACTCACACATACACACAGTACACAGCCCTGACAGTACACACACCTCACAATACACACACACACACACACACAGTACATAGCCCTGACAGTACACACACCTCACAATACACACACACACACACACACACAGTACATAGCCCTGACAGTTCACACACCTCACAATACACACACACACACACAGTACATAGCCCTGACAGTAAACGCATCTGACAACACACACACACAGTACACAGCCCTGACAGTACACACACCGTAAAACACACACCCTTGCACATACATACAGTACACAGCCCTGACAGTACACACACCTGACAACACACACACAGTACACAGCTCTGACAGTACACACACCTGACAACACACACACTCACACACACACTATACCCAGCCCTGACAGTACACACATCTTACAACACACACACACACCCCTGAGGGGACCAGTGAGACTGAGTCACCTGTTCTCATCAGAACGGTGCTGAAAGCTGGAGCTGGAACCCGGGGCCGGTGCACTGCCCCACTGCCTTACTGCCCCGCCGCCTTACTGCCCCACCGCCTTATTGCCCCGCCGCCTTACTGCCCCACCGCCTTACTGCTCACTAATAGATTCTAAATCAAGCTCTTTTTGTTAAAGGGAACTGAAGGGTAATCAGAGGCACGCAGCATCGCGCCACTCACTTCAGCGTGATATTAATCCCACTCGCTCCCTCGCCGCGCCACGGCCGGCTGAGATTTATGAGTTTCATCAAAAGCGGCTCGTCATTCGGACTGACGGCATCAATTCAGGAGCGCAATTAAACAACCGAACCTGTAAAAACTTTCAGTGTGGTATTAAATGATGTCACGCTATTTATTCAGACAGAAATTCACGGATCGCATCGAAGCAGGAACGTCAGGAACGTCGCGAGGCTTCGCAGTCAGAGAGACCGAGTCAAATAAAAAAAACGTATTCATGAACATGTTCCAAACTGGGCGGCACGCTGGATTAGTGGTTTGGCATGTTCTCCTCTCAGCGTTAGGGATTCCCGGTTCGAATCCCCATCTGGGTGGAGTTTCCATGTTCTCCCCGTGTCTGCGTGGGTTTCCTCCGGGTTCTCCGGTTTCCTCCCACAGTCCAAAAACATGGATCAAGGTCAACTGACGTCTCCAAATTGCCCCATATAGAGTGTGTATGTGTGAGTGAGTGTGTGCCCAGTGATAGATTGGTGTCCTGTCCTGGGTGTATCTGCCCAGCGCCCGAAATGTTCTCCCCTGGATGGGCATGGGAAACCCCCCCGCGACCCTAATATAGGATAAAGCGGAAGACGATGGATGGATGGATGGATGTTCCAAACTCACAAAAAAAAAAAAAAAAAAACCTCCAACAGACCGCTGAAGTCGTGCGTCATCCTCGTAACGTCCACAGTGAGAACATTCAAGTCTACACCGCACGTCCACAAAATTTCCCTTCCATCACGTTCTGCCGTGAATAAATCTGTTCAGGACGCGAGACACGTCCTCCTCCCGTGGACATTTTTCTCCCGGATCCTCTGAATCAGCAGGTGGGTGGGATTCTCAGTGGGTAACGTATGCAGAACTCTAGCGAGGACTTCCATCATCACATTAGAGCCACTCACAGGTCATAGTTATTGACTTCTGTGAGTTTTGTGTTTAATCAGGGGCATCCAGACCAAAGTGTTGTGTAACTTGCGGCAGACAGTTGCTGTGGAAAAGGTGCACAGATGGAACCTTTAGTAAATGGCACCGCTGTCAGTTTCCCGGGCCTAAGCGCTCATTAAATTGCGCCTTCACCATCGAAGAGGAAAAACTAGCAGCCATTCTCGCTAAACCCCTCTAAGTATCCGAGAATCATCGAGGAAGGTAATCAGTTCCACGAAGCTATCAGAGCTGGCATTTCAGACACCCATCCAAAGATCACCTTGGGATGTGACGCTGACGAGCCGGAGCGCTTTAACGAGCTCGCTGAAGCTCAATGTGCATTTAGATGGGGGGTTGTTCTGGCTGATTGTCACTTTTATCTGCTTCTCTTACATGCAGCAGCTTTACGACATCATCGGAGCACCGCCGCCGAGCGGGAACGGCTTCAGGGTCGCTTTCACAAATTTATCATTAACACAACGTTAACGTTCAGACTTAACGCCCATCGTAATCTGATCTGCTGCGGTGAATAACGCAGACGTGTCAAAACATACATGCAGCCAATAGAGAGGGGAGTTCCATACTTAAATCTGATTGGCTGAGCCGTGACATTATTGACAATAACACACACCTCTGGGCGCTTCACATCCGTATCGATGTGGGAAATACAATACAATACTTTAAATCGTAAAAATACAGGTTGATATAAACAGCGAGACGATTCCCGATAAGCAATAAATCAGTTTTTTTTATAAACTGTGTTCTATAATTTGGCCACTAGATGCCATTTTTAAATTTTGTTACAGAAACCGTTATCCTGCTACTCAGCGATCAGATCAGATTAATAACGATTTTGCTTTTAATAAACGAACCTTGTTTTTTTTTTAATGACAAACTGTAAAAAAAAAAACTGATTGGCGCCCTCTCCTGGGTGAATCTGTCCAGCGCCTGAAATGTTCTGCTCTAGATGGGCATGGAAACCAGAGACGCTAGTAGAGGATGATGTGGCTGATAATGAGAGGACAGATTACAAGCATCCCAATTTTATGGTTGGGTCTCTTTTTGTAAGAAAACTGTAATTAATTCATTATTGAATACTCGTTATGAGTCCTGAATAAAAATAATCACCAACAAATGGTTCAAAAGTGTAAAACTTACTTAATGAAGTCTCCCTCGAGGGCAATCACTCGCTTGATTATCTTCTGTTTGGGATTTTTGGGAGACCTGCAATAAAAAGAGGGGACATGAAACGGACCGACGCCGAGTGTGACATCATCACACAGACGACTGTGACATCATCACACAGACGGACATGACTTTTAATGAGCTCAACTTAAGTGGAGAGGAATAGAGCGAGAGAGAGAGAGAGAGAGAGTTATAGATATCTTCTGCTTTTTCATGATAAAAATATGGGACTCCATCTCATGGGGTTCACAGGAACACCATCGCGGTCACAGACCTGCACCTCCACCTCACCGTGGCCTCCGTCGATAATCGTTCCCGGGCTGGTGAGTCACATGACGTTCGAGTCACTGGCTTTTCGGCGAGTGGACGCGCCGTCCTGTAGGTTCTGGTGCATAATGCGCTAATGAGCGAGCGATTATAAAACAGCACCGGCGGCTCGGGTTCCCATTATCTCTGGGACATCAGCAGCGGTGGGGGGGGGTGGGGGGAGGGGGCGGGGCGGACCGGCTCATTAAGGCTGATTCTTATTTGCGGACGGCTATTAAAGGTATTAAAGGTGACGGCGTGCTGTGGCCGCTCGCGCCGTGCGATGGTGGGTCCTCCCCTCGCGTTTTGTCCACCGCGGCGATGCACTGGCGCCATTTCAGAATCTATATAGGGCAAGAGTTCAACGAGCTCCAGCCCTGGCCTCTCCATCACTCGCCTCTCCTCCTCCTCCTCCGCAGAGGGCAGATGGGCCGGCCAGCTTGATTTGTGCCCTTCATTTGTTTTATGGGGCTCGAGATGGCGGGCGGTGCAAATGCAGTGCACTCAAAGCTTTGCGGTGGTGCCGCCGCGCCGTTAAAACGCTGTAAACTTCCCAAGCGAAAGAGGGTGGCGCGTTTCGATATGCATAAGACACCGGCACGTGTTACGCGCCATGAATCAGCCATTTAAAGCTTGTATATCATCTTCTGATTCACTTAGCAAAAATGAATCGTTTGCAGAGAGTCGTTTTTTTTTTTTTTTTTGTTGCAACATTTACATTCACATTAAATAATAAGTACTCATCTCCACCAGGGTAACATGACGCCGGGCGGATACAGTACACCCAGGACAGGGTACCGATCCATCGCTGGACACGCACACACAGACACACCACACAGGGGCAATTTAGAGCAGCCGAAACAACTTTAATCCATTGTTTTTTAGACTGTGGGAGGAAACCAGAGAATCCAGAAAATTCCATCTGCCCCTCAGCACTGGGGATCCCGATCTGTGGAAGTTTGCATGTCCTCCCCGTGTCTGTGTGGGTTTCCTCCGGGTTCTGCAGTTTCCTCCCACAGTCCAAAAAACATGGATTCAAGGTGAATTGGCTGCTCTGCATTGCCCCTCCACAGCACGTGTGTCCATCGATGGATTAGTGGCCAGTCCTGGACGGACATGGGGACATGGGGGACATGGGGGACATGGGGAACACCCCCCCCCACACACACACACAATAAATCAGCATTCCATCATTAAACCAACATCATCAGCGTCCAGTTTCCCGCTGCGGGACGTTGTTTCTCCGCATTGTGATGCCGGTGTGACTGTATAACGCCGCACGTCTGGTGCAGATGAGATAGTAAAACCTGCCCTGATAGTTTTGGGGATCGGGGAGCGCGTCCCGATCGGCTGCCGTGCGTTTGAAGGGAATGAAATGGATCGTGTTGTAAAACAGCAGACTGATGGAAAACGCGCTGCCTGCCGCCCGGGGGGGATTCGCACCGTGCTCCGGGCTCGACGTTCGGAGACCGCATCCCGATCGCATGTCTATATTTCACGGACTTGTTTATTCAGCCGGAAACTCGTCTCAGATTTAGTGCTGGAGGCTGAAGGAGATATAAAGAGGATCTGGATTCAGGGAAATAAAAAAGAAAAACAATACGGACTCTCGGTCTGAGGACGAGCAGGATTCACCTCACAGACGATAGAATTCGTGTAAAAAGCAAGACGAGGGTAAAATAAAAGTACCAGCAGAGCTCAAGAGCTCGGGTTCCTTTATTAAGGATTTCTGGAAATGGGAAGGCAGGGGGTGGGGGGGTGGATGGGATGGGATGGAGGGGGTGGTATTAAATGTTGGAGTTTTCCTTTAAGGCGTCTCCGAAACAATCTAAAAGTCAGCAGTCAGCACTCGGTGCTGGTTCTGCCCTCGGGGTAATAAGGCGTCTTACACGCTGCACCGCTAACAGGGTCACCATTTTACTGCAGCTGTAACGGCGGAACAACAAAGAGCAGGAAGGAGCGAGGCTGCGAGCAAATATGGAAGAAAAAAGACCGAAATAAAGAATGAGAGAACGGGCGAGCGAGAGGGAGAGAGAGAGGGGGGGGGGAGAGAGGAGGGAGGGAATAAGAGATTTCTAAAAGGAGTGAAGGATGGAGGGAGGGAGGGAAGATAGTGGAGCCACTCCGCATGTGTTCTCCCTTTAAATCAGACCTCTGTGTGAGTGATTGACAGCTCGGTCCGGCCAACCGGCTTGCAGCGAGGGTCTGAACGATGGGTGGTGATTTGTCTGTCCTTGGGGAGACTGTGCTCGGTGTGTGTGTGTGTGTGTGTTTGCCTCAGTAACATAGCACAGACAGTGCTGTGCAAACTGCAGCCACACACACACACACACACACGGAGAGAAAGAGCCAGAAAGAGAGGGAGCTAGAGTGAGCGAAAGGGCGAGCGAGAGCTGAGGAAGGGAGAGGAGCTGCCGCACAGTCGCATCCACCGTTGCTGGAGAAACGTCCAGTGTTATTCCTCTGGCTGCGGATGACACATCGCCGAGCGCGGAATGCCTCGGACCCGACCGACCGGCAGGACCCCGCCGTACGGTAAGCCCCGCTCCACCCCCGACCCCGCGTGTGGTACCCGGCCGTCCAAAAAAAAAAAAATGTTAAAAATCGGGTTCCAAACTTCATCCGGGGTTCCTAACGAAGCACCTGGTTTGGTCCTGCGTCCACACGCCTCGGACGTGTGGTCGGGGGGCGCGAGCCGCGACCCTGACGCACACACTCCACAGGTTTCAACCGGAGTTTGGAAAGCAAAGGGGGCTGTGTGGGGTTTCACCCCGAGCTCGATCGTCTGGAGAAGATGGGCAGACCGCAGAACGTCCCCCCCCACCCTCCCGCCGTGGGACGCCGCCGAACAAGTCCGGCTCTGTGGGATTCGGGGGTCGGATGGCGCCAAGAGTCTCCGCTGGCAGGTCAGCCAGAGCGGAAAGAACGGGGGGCCGTCGTATGATTTTTGGATCGTAAAGTCTCATTTGAAACGCCACAGTGATGCTGGGCTTGAGGTAAAAGTGGTGTGCGGGGGGGGGGGGGGGTATTTCTGCAGCTTGTTTAACAGTTTTTCCGGCTTTTGCACATTTAAACACCCCCCCTTTCACCATTACCACTTCCCTTAAAATACCGAAAACTCCTGCTGCACCCTGAGGACTCACGACATCGTTAACTCCCTAATTAACTTAACATCATGCAGATATGTATTTTACAATATTAAGGAGATGATCTCCACCGTTTAATGGAACCTCCGTCCGCGTCCCCCCGCACAAGGGCCGGAGCCGCGTCCGCCGGGAGCGATTTCCCTGAACAGGGAGCTGCGTTTTTCGATCTAACGTTCTGCGTGGCGTCAGAACCGAACCCGTGACGCCGAGGAAGGCGTTGAAGTTTCCGTTCACGCGCCACGCTGCGCCTCGGTGCCACGGCCAGAGCCGCGGGATCCCTCCTCCGTACGCATGTCGCACCCTCCACCTGCCTCTCAAACTCTCTCTTTAACGAGATCCCCGGTTACTACTGAGCAAATGCCCCCCCCCCGCCGTCATATCATGGTGAGGATGGTGTGTGTTGAGGAATAAACGGAGATCAGACCTGCTTTCACAGCATGTAGGATTTATTTATTTAAAATAATTACTATTACATTCACAGCGATGGATTGGCGCCCTGTCCTGGGTCTATCTGCCCAGCGCCCGAGACGTTCTCCCCTGGATGGGCATGGGGAACCCGACCACGACCCTAATAGAGGATAAGCGGGAGATAATGAATGAATGAATGAACTATTACATTCATCCAATCGTTATATTTTACCTTATTTACTTGGGTCACTGGGGGGGGTTCCCCATGCTCATCCAGGGGAGAAGGTTTCGGGCGCTGGGCAGATACACCCGGGACAGGGCGCCAATCTATCGCTGGACACACACTCACTCAAGTGAGCACACAGTGTTAACCCCGTCAGGGCCAATTAGACTTGAAGGAGTGACCACACCCCCTGCACCCCCCACCAGCACATAATATCAGGCTAAAGGTGCAATCCTGAATAATCTGTTCTTCACCCCCCCCCCCTCTCTCTCTTACACACACACACATTCATGTGCCACTGTGACATTGAGGACAACCTGCCGCCTCGATCTTCACACAATTGCCTGCCGCCGGTGACAAAACCACCCCGGGAGTAACGTTTTTACGCACACCTTCCAGCCGTGATGCGCGTGTCCCGCGAACGCAGATTTAAAATCTCATTCAATTAGCAGCGGGTTCCTGGGAGAAACTACCAAACTCCTTTACGTTGTACTTCAGACTTACTTTATGAGATTCATGTCATATTTCAACCCCACAGTTCAGTCGTCTGTACCCCGTTACTTTACCACAGCACAGAGGTTTTTTTGGGTGGTGGATGATTCTCAGTAGTGCAGTGATTGTGAGGTGGTGGTGCTGGTGTCTGTGTGGATGGGACACGGCGGTGCTGCTGGAGTCTTTACTCACGTTAATCCTATAGCTCCACCCTGTAGATGGCTTTTAGATCGTTGGTATGGATCTTTTCCATAGGTAAATAAACCTAAGCAGCAGTGTCGGTGTTTAAACTCCAGCAGCACTGCTGTGTCTGATCTGCTCGTTCCGGAACACATACTGTTTCCCGGGTTGTGCCATTAAGAAAAACTGTGCCAAGCTCGTCGATTTTCATCCTCCATACTGTTAATTTGAAATGGAACATCTGCAAACACCCCGGATCTGTGACCCCCACCCCTCAGCTGCATGACGGTTCTAATGAAGCGCCGCACAAATGAATCCTCTAAAGAAAGCCGCCCTGAATCCATATCGGCGCGCGGCTGCAGAACGGCGGATGCTTGGCTTTTTTTTTTTTTGTGTGATGAAATACGCTCCTCATATTCACGCACAGCGAGACTAAATTGGTCCGGGAGCCGGGCGATAAAGGAGACGAGAGTGACGGGAACACAATAGAAAGAAGTGCACATGATCAGCCTAAAACAGAGGTGAATAATAGCGGGCCGAAGCCGGCTGAAATATCCACGGGGATTCTGTCAGCGCTGCTGAAGTGTAATTAATTGCATCTGCGCTGAATATTCGCTTGCAGAGCAGAGCAGGTGAGAGCGGGACGGGGGGGGGGGGGTGTTATTTATACCTGCGGCTTCTACCTGCCTCCCGCCCTGCAGCCCTACCTGCACCAAGCAGGTTCTAAAGCATTAACGGCATTAACGGCATGGACCAACCGAAATAAAGCCTGTGTGTTGTAATAATATCAACACAATAACATTAAGTTTGTTAGTGAATGTAATGAAGCGGTGAGGTACGAGAGGGCGTGGCATTATTGTAGTTACACCTCTTTGACGTGATTTATTTACAATAATACACAACCTCGAAAGTCTTATTGCCTTTTTAAAACGCTTACAAACACACTGTTACATAAAATAATATATAAATTTGATTCAGAAAAGCGTTGATTGAAAGCAAAATCGTTAATAATCTGCTCTTCCGTGACGTAATCTAGTCCGGTTTTCAAAGTGAATGCTGATCGCTGATACACATATACATATTTGAAATGGGTAGTGTCTTTAAATCTGAAAAATGAAGTAAAGATTAATATAAACAGCGAGTCGACTCCCGATCAACCCTAAACCTGTTACACTAGATGGCAGTATTTGATTGTTATAGAAACCGGAATCCTGTTACTCAGTGATGTCTTTAAAAATGGGACAAGATTATGTCGTTAAAGACTAGATTATATTTGCAATAAATGCATTGCAGTTTTTTTTATTACAGTGAGTTTGTAAGTGTAAGTGTATAAAGGCAATAAGTCACTCGAGGTTGTGTATTATTGTGAATGTAAGGGTCAGCCATAAAGCAGCGTCTATAGGGCAGTTCCTGGATCTCTGGTTCTCAGAGTAATGTCAGCTCTGGTACCACTTCAGAAAAGTGGGTCGCCTGCACCTCTGGTGGATCTCGTTAGTTCATCCAGGCAAAGTAGACGTTAAAAAAACCTCATGCTGCTAAATAAAACATGGCGAAGTGAACGGCTTCGGGCCCCTTCTGTGAAATTAGTGCATGAGGGCGAGAGGTGGCGCTGGTCTGTGCTTCGGTTCGAGAGGACGGACACCGGGCTCAGACGTTAACACGTCCAGCTCCTGAAATGCATTTCCATTAGCACAACATGTCATCTAAACACAACCCTCTGAATACCTGAACACACAGCACTCACCGCCAGTTTACACTCACAGTCCCACATCAGCTAATCGAGAGAGTGCAGCAACGCTCGAATAACGCTCTCAGCAACGAGTTTACGGGCAGAAACACAGAGGAACTGATTTAATTAGTCTGTGTGATTATAAGGTTTTACCAGGAGAAGACGACACACACACACACACACGCACACACACAGCGCCTATGCATATATTAACTCTTCATTCATGTCACAAAGCAATCACAGTGCAGCAGTGTGTGTGTGTTCACCATGAAGCTGAAGCAGATCTGAGCAAACACACCGGTGGAGTGATTTATCAGGGTCAAACAGGTGGACACAGGGGGCTGGGGGGGGGGCGGGGGGCTGGATTATCTGATGAGTCACCATCACCACCAGAAACACCACCAACACCATCATCAACACTAACATCACGGACACCACCACCAACAACGCCACCATTAACTACAACACTACCAACACCACCGACACCGTCATCAACACTAACATCACAAACACCACCACCAACATCATTATCACTACCATCACAAACACCACCACCAACACCATTATCACTAACATCACAAACACCATCACCAACACCACCACCAACAACTACAACACTACNCCAACACCATCATCAACACTAACATCACGGACACCACCACCAACAACGCCACCATTAACTACAACACTACCAACACCACCGACACCGTCATCAACACTAACATCACAAACACCACCACCAACATCATTATCACTACCATCACAAACACCACCACCAACACCATTATCACTAACATCACAAACACCATCACCAACACCACCACCAACAACTACAACACTACCAACACCACCACCAACACCGTCATCAACACTACCATCACAAAAACCATCACCACCACCAACAAC
>JAFMOD010000029.1:447395-460301 GCA_019802435.1 Corydoras maculifer | reverse complement strand
AAGCAGCCTGTTGTCGCGGTAACAGATGACATTGTCGTCGTGAAATTAACAGCTTCGAAGCCACGTACTCGTGAAAGACGGATCCGTGGAGGGAAGCAACATGAGAGAGCCATTTCTCGTGGTCTGCTTGGTCGCTGGTTTCGTTCTGACCGGGTCGGGTCGTGTCAGCGGGTGGACCGGGGCCTGTCTCAGACTCTGCAGGTGTGGAATCCGACCCTGGTTCACGCCGTCCTCGGTTTATGTGGAAGCACCGACCGTGGACTGCAATGATCTGGGACTTGAGTCCCTCCCCGAACCTCTGCCTGCAGGAACTCAGGTGCTGTTGTTGCAGGGCAACAAGATCGGAAAGATCGGAGGACCTTTAGCTCATCTGGTGAACCTAACTGAACTGAACCTATCCCAGAACAACATCTCCTCCTTACACGATGTCCATCTCGGTCGGCTTGTCCAGCTCTTGTCCCTGCACTTGGAGGAGAACTGGATGTCCAGCCTACATGATGACGGCTTCGCCGACCTACCGAGACTTCAGGAGCTCTACATCGACCACAACCTGCTCTCACAGATCAGCCCCGGGGCGTTTCACGGACTGGACAGCCTTTTGCGTCTCCACCTTAATTCCAACCGACTCGCCGTCATCCGGCCGGAATGGTTCCACTCGCTGAAACAGCTGGAGATCCTGATGATCGGGGAAAATCCAGTTGCTCAGATACAAAACGTCAACTTCCAGGCTCTGAGCAACCTCCGAAGCCTCGTCCTGGCCAGAATGAACCTCACAGACATCCCGGAACACGCCCTGGTCGGGCTGGATAAACTGGAGAGCATATCGTTTTATGAGAACAAACTGGCCAAGGTGCCGCAGGCGGCTCTCCAGAAGGTCCAAAGCCTCAAGTTCCTGGATCTCAACAAGAACCCCATCGAGAGGATCCGCCGAGGCGACTTCATGGACATGTTCCACATCAAGGAGTTGGGCATCAACAGTATGCCACGGCTGGTTTCCATAGACAGCTTTGCGGTTTCCAACCTTCCAGAGTTAACCAAGTTCGAGGCCACCAACAACCCCAAGCTGTCCTACATCCACCCCAACGCCTTCTCCAACCTGCCCAGGCTGGAGACCCTGCTGCTGAACGATAACGCGCTCAGTGCACTTCATCGGCTCACTGTGGAGTCGCTGCCCAGCCTCCAGGAGGTGAGCCTGCACTCCAACCCCATTAACTGTGACTGCATGGTCCGCTGGATCAACCAGAACACCACCAAGATCCGCTTCATGGAGTCCGATGCTCTACTGTGCACAGGGCCTCCAGAGTTTGAGGGCCGCCACGTCAGACACGTCCAATTCAGAGAAATGATGGACACCTGCCTCCCGGTGATTTCTTCCGAAAGCTTTCCAGAGCACGTCAACACCGCCGGTGGCCGATCAGTGTCATTACACTGCCGCTCCTTTGCGGAACCGAATCCGGATATCTACTGGGTCACCCCCTCGGGGGAAAAGATTCTCCCGGGAATGGCTTCTCCAAAGTACCACGTGCATCCAGAGGGATCGTTCGACATATACGACATTTCCGAAAATGAGGCGGGGCCCTACACCTGCGTCGCTCACAACCTGATCGGGGCGGACATGAGGTCGGTCTCTGTGGAAGTGAATGGGTTCTACCCAAAACCCTCCAACAGATCTTTACAAGTGGAAGTCCGCGAGCTGCAACCCTATTCGATGAGAATCTCCTGGGCGCCACCCAGGAGCAGCTTCGTGTCGAACATCAAATGGTCCAGTGAGCATCCGTCCTTACGGTTCACGGCCCGGGCGCCTTCCGACGTCAAGACGTTCAACCTCACCCACCTGCAGCCGCTCACCCGCTACGAGGTGTGCGTCGAGATCACAGACCTGCAGCTGGGGCACGTACGGAACTGCATCAACGTCAGCACCACAGAACCCGCGGAGTCGGCCGAGGAGTCCGACGGGAGCCGAGCGCTCACCGCCGACGCCGTCGGCCTCCTTTTAATCGCGGCCGGCGTGACGTGTTCGCTCGTCTACAAATCTTTAAAGAGCGGTCACGTGTACACAAAGCTGAGCACTCCGGAAACCGGATTACCGCGGGGACAGAGCCCGGGCACCCCGTCCGACGCCCGGCCCTGGAGACCTGACGCGCGCGTGCCGGCGTCAGAGCCCAGCAACGCGATCTGAGAGACGGAGCCGGGACTGGACCGGCTGGACTGCGGCGGGCGCGGACACAACATCCCATCCTGAACCCAGGAGTCATCATCTCTGAACATGTGACGCTGTCTGGACCCGACGCCTCCTTTAGTGTAAATGTCACAAGTGGGAGTCAACCCACTCCTGATCAGCCCTTAGGGGAGGACCGCTCCGCCGGATCGGGGGTCGGGATGTCGCGGCGAGGCTGCGTCCGAACCCCTGACTGTTCATGTCTGATGCAAATCCCCGGAGGTTTGGTTTCCGTCGTGGACCTTGTAGCAATACAATACTATCTGCTCCTCTTCGGGGGAGTAAAGAGTAAACTTTTTGGGTTTACGTTCGTAGAGTAGATCACTGCAGTGTACAGACGACATCGTACCAACACTTTGTGGGAAATCAAAATACATTTCTACAAAAAAAAACTACAGACTCGTGAAGTTTTTACACATGTAACGAATGCCCCACTGTATTTCACTCAGGGCAACCCGGTGGCATAGCGGTCAGCACGTCTGCCTCCCAGTGCTCAGGTTCTAGATTCGAGTCCCAATCTAGAATTCAAAGTAAATCGGCTGCTCGAAATTGCCCCTATCTAAATTGCCCCTACATATGTGTATCTGTGTGAGTGATTGTGTGTGCAGTGATAGATCGGCGCCCTGTCCTGGGTGTAGATAGCTACCTTACCTTACACTGACCCTATTAAGTTAAAAATAATGAGATGAGAATCTCAGACACTGGAACGGGGTTTATAACTCCACCACTTCGTAGGTCTTGTCCCAGCTCCACAGAACGTCTATTACACATCCACCACCCACCACCTCGAAACCAAACACTTCAGGGCGACGCCCTTCAAACGGCCATGTGGTGGTGTCGCTCTCCACCCGTCCACTTACTGATGAGAATAAAAATGCAGAATAGTGGAGGATGAAGTGGATGGATGTGTGTGGGTGAGGGGGGGAAGGGGGTGGTTGCTGGTAGGGGTTCACAGAAGGTATTGACTATAAATTGCATTATATTCCTTTTCATTAAAAATCCAATATGAATTCCACCCCGCGCTGCCCCCCCCAGGTGATGAATCGGCGTCACGTTGCGAATGATGCGGGGGATTTATCAGGCCGCGGTGGCTATACATCACCCGAGGGGTTTCAGCACCACGGACAGGGCTTTTAGAGCGCGGCTATTCGTCATCGGCACGGACGCCGAGATGTGAATCATTAGAGCGGCGGGGAGCGAATAGGTCAGCAGGAACACGACGCGGCTGGACTTCCTGCCACCCGGCGACCCCGCCGCCGCGGAGCGCTCTCAGAGGCCGAGCTCAGCAGATCCGGAGCTCGTATCTCAGTCATGATCAAAACTAGGGATATGTACTGATTTAAGACACTGTCCACTGGAGGAGGCGCCGGGTTCGACGGGAGCGGGATGGTCACCCGCCGAGCGAGCGCCAAAGGACTGCGGTTATCCATCACTAACGAGGCTGACGAACAGTTCACTGAACTGAGCTGAGCCAACAACAACGACAACAACAACAACAACAATAATAACAGTAATAATAACAATAATAACAACAACAACAATAATAATAATAATAATAACAATAATAATAACAACAACAATAATAATAACAATAATAATAACAACAACAACAATAACAACAATAATAATAATAACAATAATAATAATCATAACTATAAGAATAATATTAATAATAATAATGATAATGGGCGGCACGGTGGCTTAGTGGTTGGCATGTTCTCCTCTCAGCACTAGGGATTCCCGGTTCGAAACCCCATCTGGGTGGAGTTTCCATGTTCTCCCTGTGTCCGCGTGGGTTTCCTCCGGGTTCTCCGGTTTCCTCCCACAGTCCAAAAACATGGATCAAGTCAATGGAGTTCTCCAAATTGCCCCATATAGAGTGTGTGTGTGTGAGTGAGTGTGTGCCCAGTGATAGATTGGCGTCCTGTCCTGGGTGTATCTGCCCAGCGCCTGAAACGTTCTCCCCTGGATGGGCATGGGGAACCTCCCCCCGCAACCCTAATAGAGGATAAAGTGGGAGATAATGAATGAATGAATAATAATAACAATAATAATTTGGGTAAATATGTGAACAAACTTTTAAAAACGTGTGTGGTGTAGACTAAAGATCGTGTGTGCTAAGTGTTTGTGTGTGTATGGTGTGTGTAGTCAGGGGGTGGTGTCTAGGGTGCATTTGTAGGGAGTGTGTGCAGTGTGTGTGAATGTGCTGGGTGTGGGTTGTGTAGAGTGTAGGATGTGTGTAATTTTTTGTCTGTATTGTAGAGTGTATGTTTGTATTGTGGTGTGTGTGTGTGTGTGTGTGATTTAGGGAGCCACCTTTACCGTGCTCAGACTCTGATGACCATATTTGGGCGTAATGACTCAGATTTATATAATTAAATCTCTTAATATGTTTAATACTAATTCAGTTTTTAAAATTTGCTGAATTACATTCTACTAAACTGAGAGCCGAAATCAGAGCCAGAAGGGCGGGATTAGGGATTACGGTGATTACGGCCACCACAGCGCCACCACAGGACAGAGTGCAAACTGCACCACGTGACCTTAAAAGCCATCAACGTCCCGCTACTGACACTGAGCACCTGGAACAGAAAGAGGCCACGAAACGCAGCTTAAAGTAAGACGGGCTCCAACGAGCCGAGCAGGCGAGCGCCGGAGCCGGGACGCCGGTCCTCGAGTTGAACCTGCCGCAGAACTATTAATAAGAAGGATTAAGGAACGGCTCGGTAATCCCTCAGTTCTACAGGCGCATGTCCTACAGTTATCCTCTGTCTTCATTTCCTGGTTCTCGGCGCTGCTTCTCCGCACATCTCTCACAGCCTCCCGAACCGTTTCACCTCCACCCACCGGCGGCTCGCCCGTCTCCAGTAATTTTTCTCCTCCTTCCGGGCGCGATCGCTCATGCAGCGTGATCTGTGAGCGCGTACGGAAACATTTACGTTGAGCGGAAAACTAACGAGCGCCGTCGTTCCCCACGAAGCCAAAGTCCTTGATGGATGATCCTAACGACGGAAGGCCTGGCGTGGAGCGAACATACATTGTGCCTACGGGCACATCACGCGTAACCTGGTGGAGGATGGGTGGGGGGGGACGGGGTCGCTCTTCGGGAGATCCATGGAGCTGCAGTTAATCTCCGACTCCTGCCGCACTGCCCTTTTCACAGCGGCGTCGGAAGCCCGGCGCTTAATGCTCCGCAGGGAAACACACATTTCCTAATGAATAATTTACATATTCCTAATGACCCTGCGCGGCGGCGGCTCGTTTGAGCGCCGCCTCTCCTGCGAGCGCGCCGATTAGAGCCGGGAGCCGAGGTGAAAGGGCTAGATTAGGGCAAATTAGTGCGGTTCAGCCGAAGGTTACCGCCGGATACCTGGCACGGGAGAAGGCACTATTCCGCTGCGTTGCCTCTGGAGAGCGGCGTCTGTTTATTCCACGCTCGCAGCTGCCTGCACGCGGACAGGGGATCGACACGCATCAGCAGTCCCGCTGCCGATTTGTCTGCGGGTATAAAGAGGCGGCGGCGGCGGGACTGTAAACATCGAGTCCATTTATCCAGCTGCACACGGCACCCAGTTAACCAGTCAGTCAGTCAGTAAGTCGGGCGGCATTAGGGCCTGATTAATGACGCTAATCTCAATATTGGTGCTCGGCGGGCGGGGAAATTGACAGAAATGCTTACTCTTGTGTTCAAACGGGGAAAACACGGCACTGTAACGCAGATATTTAAATGCCCTTAGTGTTCTCATCCTTTATTTACTGACACACAGAACCGGGGGCCGTTCTAATGCCGCTGGCAATTAATGGGGGGCCAAGCGTTTTTAACCGGTCCTTCACAAACAGACAAGTCAATGTATAGTAATAGATGGGGGGGAAGGGGGGGTTTCCCATGCACATCTGGGGGTGAACCCCAATCCATCGCTTGGCACACACTCACTCACACACACTATACAGGGAGAACCCGGAAGAAACCCATGCAGACAGACAAGTGGAGAACACTGGAAACTCCACCCAAATTGGGATTCAAACCTAAATCATACTAATTACTATGCCACCGTGCCGCCATGCCCATTCAGGGGTGCACTCACTGGGCACACACTCACTCCCACCGACACACTATATAGGGGCAATTTAAATAGGGCAATTTAGAGCATATAGACTCAGACATACAGTGCCATACAGTGTCTCATTTGTCTACAGAGCTTCTTAAATGATCTTTCATTCATTCATTATCTTCCACTTTATCCTCTATCAGGGTCGCGGGGGGGGTTCCCCATGCCCATCCAGGGGAGAATGTTTCGGGCGCTGGGCAGATACACCCAGGACAGGGCGCCAATCCATCGCTGGGCACACACTCACACACACATACACACTCTGTATGGGGCAATTTGGAGAATTCAATTGACTTGATCCATGTTTTTGGACTGTGGAACCCGGAGGAAACTCACGCTGACACAAGGAGAACATGGAAACTCCACCCAGATGGGGATTCGAACCGGGAATCCCTAGTGCTAAGAGGCGAACGTGCTGACCACTAAGCCACCGTGCCGCCTTAAATGATCATGTGTATTAATAATAATAATAATAATACGAAACTAACCAACCATCGGAACATACAGAACGCAGGTTTGATCGCGGTGTATGTGACATCACACGTCGTGTGAAGCGTGAACGCTCCGGCTGTTGTATGGTGAAATATTAATTGTCTGAACGCCCGGCGACCATGGATTTTCTTTACTTGCATCATCTCTGACAATACGCCTCCCTCCCTCCCGCCCGCCCTCCCTCGTGCTTTACATTTAATAAATCAAGTTGTCTTTAATTAAAATCCTGGGTTCTCTCGGCTCCGACGTTCTGCGTCCCTGAAGCATCTGTGATGTCAGCATCGCCCCGTCTAATCCGCATGCCCTCCTCTCCACACGGGGCACGGAACCCGAAATATCCCCACTGTCCGAGTCAGCGTTATAGAATGCTCCGTTTTGGGGACCCCCCTGCAGCTGAGCCTGGACTTTATACGAGGACGTCGGCGTCTCTCAGGCTTTACGCTCATCACTAATGTGAAACGTTCACGACATTAGAAAGGTGTGAATGAGAACCTCCGTAATCGTCTCTAATCACTCAGCCAGGATAGAACACACACACACACACACACACACACACACACACACACACACACACCAGGCTCGGCTTCGGGCTGATCTGGATCGCGGCTCAGAGTCGGACGTCTGCCGGAGTCGGTGGTACAGATGGTTGGGGTTGAGTGGAGCGGGCCGCGGGCCCGCGATACTGCACGCCTCACCGACACCAGATACATCACCGCACGGCAAACCTGCCACCAGCGCGGCCCCAGCGCACCATCCAGATCAATCCTCCCCCTAAATACCCGCTTCTCCTCCCCAGCGTCTGTCAGGTGTTGGAGGGAAGATCTGGGATCGTATTCAGTCTTTTATTCTGAAGTTCATCACCGAGATTTTAAACAAAGTTAAGAAATCAGAGAGGAAGGACTCAACTCTCCGAGGACATTTCTAAACGCTAGAGCTGACTGTGATCTCATAAAGGCTGGAATTACACTGAAAAAGGTTTTCTAAAGGTTATTTTAATGTCATCGTACCGGTACAATCACAGCCATGTTATTTAAGAGCAGGGAGTTGAAGTTTCAATAGAACAGGTGACCACAATTGTTTACCGTCGCTTAGATGGGTGGCCGACACGTTCTGGATGTTCATGGAGAGCTTACATAATTTTTTTTAAAATAAATAAATAAATAAATAATAGGCGTGGCTTAGTGGTTTAGCATGTTCTCCTCTCAGCGCTAGGGATTCCCGGTTCGAGTTTCCATGTTCTCCCCGTGTCCGTGTGGGTTTCCTCCGGGTTCTCCGGTTTCTTCCCACAGTCCAAAAACATGGATCAAGTCAATGGAGTTCTCCAAATTGCCCCATATAGAGTGTGTGTGTGTGTGTGTGAGTGAATGAGTGTGTGCCCAGCGATGGATTGGCGCCCTGTCCTGGGTCTATCTGCCCAGCGCCCGAAACATTCTCCCCTGGATGGGCATGGGGAACCCCCCCCACGACCCTAATAGAGAATAAAGCGAGAGATAATGAATGAATGGATGAAAAATGAATAATAAAAAATATATATATATATATTTAAAAAGAATAAAAAATAATTAACATTCATCTGATTTAGTACTCGTCTTTTATCTTGAAAGAGAGACAGAGAGAGGCACGCGTCAGGCGCACGCAGCATTCTCGTTGCCATGGTTACCACCATTCGTTAACGCGTTTCTTTAAATTTGTCTGTTAATTGTGGATGAGTGTCTCTGTTTTCTTGAGACTGGGCAGCCACACTCACACAGACACACACTATATGGGTCAATTTAGAGCAACCAATTCACCTTGAATTCATGTTTTTTAGACCGTGGGAGGAAACCGGAGAACCCGAAGGAAACCCACGCGGACACGCGGAAGAACATGGAAACTCATGCCCAGGGCTGAGAGGAGAACATGCCAAGCCATTGTGCCGCCCTCTGCTATTTATAATTAATCGATTCGTTTGGTATTAAACACAATGCAGCCGATTTCGTTTGTGGGGAAGCTGTTCTAACATTTGGAGATCTATTAGCAGGACGTGCCGTCAGCGCGCCGGCTGATGAACGTTCCCGCGCTCATTAGCATGTGTCGGCGGAGCGCGGGGGCGTCTCCGAGTGCGGTGTGAAGGTTAACACAGATTTGGGGTTTTTTTGATGTAAAAGACTTCCCAGGCTTTAACGTCAGGCTTGCGCAGTCCTCCGTATGAATGCAAATAGCTGAACACATGCATAAGTGTGTGGGGCTGCGGGGGCTGCAAATGCCAGGGCGGCATAATAAGAGCGGCGTGGGGCTGGCAGAGTGGCGCTCACTTTCCACTTTGATGGGTTCGATCCGTCTCGGCGACGCTGATGCATTGTTTATTCCTGAGTCTGTTTAATTATAGAAATGCATCATATTTTACATTTATTACTCTGCGGGGACCGAAATGTGCCGCCGCCTGCCGTCTGCGCTGCGTCCGTCAGGCGGGCAGAAGTTCAGCGCTCATTATTATTCGTTCTGGAACCGCGCCGCCGTCGTCACGGCGTTAAGGTGGTGTGGTCCAGCTTGTCGCCATCATTTCGTAGAGGTGGAGAGGGTTACAGTAATAATAAGGTGATTTTTTTGTTGGTTATGTTTATACATAGGTGGCACGGTGGCTTAGGGTTTTGCATGTTCTCCTCTCAATGCTAGGGATTCCCAGTTCGAATCCTCATCTGGGTGGAGTTTCCATGTTCTCCCCGTGTCCGCGTGGGTTTCCTCCGGGTTCTCCGGTTTCCTCCCACAGTCCAAAAACATGGAGCAAGTCAATTGAGTTCTCCAAATTGCCCCATATAGAGTGTATGTGTGTGAGTGTGTGTGTGCCCAGCGATAGATTGGCGTCCTTTCCTGGGTGTATCTGCCCAGTGCCCGAGACGTTCTCCCCTGGATGGGCATGGGGAACCCAATCAGAGCCAGAAGGAGGGTCTAAAGGGGAAATTCATTACTAATCCAGCAACCAGTAAGATGCCTTCCCCTCGACCCCCCTGCTGGCCGTCTACAGAAATTGTTTGTGATGCTGACTTGAGCAGTGCAGCCCTCACCCCGTAGGTGGCGCACTTACTGAGTGACTGGGAGGAACAAAAGGTCCCAAAGAAGGTGGTGGCGGGGGGTGGGGTATAAAGGTATAGCTCAAACCCGGGCAGTTAATTGTCCCAGAGCCACGTGGCCCTTCCTTTGGCCGTCCCCGTTCGGCCCCCGTGTGGTCGGTCGAAGTAATTCACCTCGTTTGGTTGATTTTAAAATAAAAAGCATGAGCACTTGAGAAGCCTCTCTCGCGAACATATTCCAAAAAACAAATTATCATAGATTACGGATTACGAAATAATCCGCCCTCCCCCGGTGACACAGCAATGCAGCAGGAAGTCATTTATTTTTAACCAGCGCCAGAAATAAAGCCCAACAGGAGGTGAAGCGGTGGTGGATAATGCAGAACCCTTTCAGCGGTCGGTCTCTCACGCAAACCATCAAAGCTGTGCGGCTGCTTCCGAAGGCGGCAGCATGCACCGCGTTCCATCACGTTCCCCCGCATCACCCCGCATCACCCCACATCACCCCGCATCACCCCACATCACCCCACATCACCCCACATCACCCCGCATCACCCCGCATCACCCCACATCACCCCACATCGCCACACCGTCGCGGCGGGCTCCTTCAGCTGCCGGCGTTCCGTTCGGAACACTGATGCCGACAAAGCAAAAGTGAACCCATCCCACCTGAATGTACTTATCAATCACCCCTGCACTCACCCTGTCGTGGAAATCTGTGTGTGTGTGTGTGTGTGTGTGTGTGTGAGCGCCGGCGCCCGTGTGGCGGAACCACCTCTCCTGATTTGCACTCGATAAAACGACTTTATACGACCGACTCTGTATCTCGACTCTTGCTTTCGACGTTTATAACGGGGACTCGGCCGCTGCCGCCGTCGGACTGCGGGACGTTTCAGTCTGAGGTGCGAGTGCGGGGACGGAGGTCTACACGTCGGAGAATTCGTCGAAGAAGAAACGTCCAGCTGAACTCAGAATTAAACTGCTCTGCGTTCGGGTTTGAAAGGTCACTGCTGCCTCACATTCAGGTTTTTCCCCTGAGCTCAGTGTGTGTGTGTGTGTGTGTGTGTGTGTGTGTGTGTGAGGGGGGGGGGTCTACCTTCAGAATTTAGTACTTGACACATGGCGCATTTTGAAAATCAGACGCTCCGTCGACTAAACAGAACGAAATTAGAGGAAGATGGAGAAGACGACCGGCGCGACGCCCTCGCGCAGAATACAAATACAAAGCTGCACAGATGCCGATGAATAAAAATGTTCTCGCTGAGGCCCGTCAGAGGACCGGTGGATGGACGAGCTGACGGACGAGCGGACGGACGGACGGCGCGTGTTCGCGGCGAGGCCGTTAAACGAAGCACCGCGCGCTTTCTCGAGTGCTCTTACTGAGCGACTGGGAAGGACGAGGGCTCCCAAAGAAGAAGGTGGTGGTGGTGGTGGTGGTGGTGGTGGTGGGGGGGGGGTATAGAGGTATAGCTCAAATCCGGGCAGTTAATTACCCCAGAGCCACGTGGCCCTTTCTTTGGCCGTCCCCGTTCGGCCCCCGTGTGGTCGGTCGAAGTAATTCAACTCGTTGGGATCGAAAAGTTGCTTTTAAAGAAAAAGTATTACCACAGGGCGGCACGGTGGTTTAGTGGTTTAGCATGTTCTCCTCTCAGTGCTAGGGATTCCCGGTTCGAATCCCCATTTGGGTGGAGTTTCCATGTTCTCCCCGGGTTTCCTCCGGGTTCTCCGATTTCCTCTCACAGTCCAAAAATATGGATGAAGTCAATTGAGTTCTCCAAATTGCCCCATATAGAGTGTGTCTGTGTGTGTGAGTGTGTGCCCAGCGATAGATTGCCCCCCTGTCCTGGGTCTATCTGCCCAGCGCTCGAAACATTCCCCCCCCGCGACCCTAATAGAGGATAAAGCGGGAGATAATGGATGAATAAAAGTATTATCAATTGAGAAGCCTCTCGATTCCGGTTTACAGCTCGGAACGTCAAAGGTTTAACCCCTGGGTTCTGCAAGCTGCCACTCTGGTCCCCCGAGAAGGGCCCCCAACCCCTCCTCCTCCTCCAGGGCTGCTGTACCGTGGCCTTGTGCGAGCGACATGATTCAGAGGTCCGGGTAAGGGAGCGCGGGTCCGCGCGGGAGCGCCACGCTGAAATAGGGTCGCTGAGGGAAATTACTCCACCGTCTTTACCCCGTCCGTTATTTCTTGGGCGGAGAAAAAAAGGGTGGAAATAAAAAAAATTAAAAAATTTAAAATCTGGAGAACTCAATGGCTTGACGTTGTGTCTGTCGTTTGTTTTACGAAGTGACTTTTCAGAACGCCGGCGCTCAGGTGTTTAGCTCCACCGGCTGCTGGAGGACAGACTGATGGAGCTGCTGACAGCCAGCTCGACGCCCGGCTTCTGATTCAAACTAATGAAGGATATTTCACCCGCCTCCCTCTCCCTCCGCCCGGCCCGTCGCTTCTCCCACTTTTTTTTTCCTCCTGGCTCAGACTACCTGCTGGTGCTTATCTTTCCCCCGCCGCGATCAGTCATCCTCAGTCTATTCCTCCATCCATCTACTTACACTCTCTTCGTCTTGGCAGCTGGGTGGCTCCCTGCACTACGGCGCGCGGCATGGAGCCTGACCTCGTCTGGACGTGGAACCATGAACACACACTTACACACACACACACACACACACACACACACACACACACACACACGCACACACACACACACACACGCACACAAAACCAATAACCCTTGTATGTCCCTCAATAACACAAACAGAGTTTACAGGGTTTGAGGTGCAGAAACAGGTTTTCTCAAAATATGATACACACATTACACACACACACACAACATACATCCCATAAAGTACACACCCCTCACAGTACACACATCCCATATAACACACACACCTGAGTGTCATTTTGTCCAACTATAGGCCTCCAATTGTTCCCACACAGAGCTCGGAACTCACCCCCCCATCCAACAGCTTTGGGATGCATTGGAACAGAGACTGTGAGGCCAGTCCCATCATTCACCATCCGTGTCTGACCCCA
>JAFMOD010000029.1:396194-409356 GCA_019802435.1 Corydoras maculifer | reverse complement strand
GGGTCTGAGCCCCTCACACTCCGACTCAAACGGTTTTAATCGGGTTTAAGTGGCGTTTGGTTCGGGGTCTGAGCCCCTCACACTCCGACTCAAACGGTTTTAATCGGGTTGCAGCTATTTTAAGTCTTTACATCATTTATCCCGTGGACAGCTGGCGGCAGGACGGTCGGAGGAACGCTGGAAACTGCATCCTCCACGTGATGGAGTCAGTGTTGCTGACCTTGGTGCTGATGCAGTAAAAGAGATCCGTTCTCGTTCAGGTTCCGGGGTTCTGAGGTTCTGAGGTTCCGAGACTCATCATTCATTTATAACCAGTTTTATTTACAGTCTGCACCGGAGAGAACGCTTCTGAAACCACCACGGGTTTAATACTAAATCCACCACCAACACCATCACTATCACTACAACAACCACCACCACAACCATCAAAACCTGCACCACCACCACCAACATCACCACTATCACTACAACAACCACCACCATCACCTTCACCACCACTATCACTACAACATCACCACTATCACTACAACAACCACCACCACCATCACCTTCACCACCACTATCACTACTATAACCACCACCACTATCACTATAACAATCACCACCACAACAATGAAAGCCTGCACCACCACCACCAACAACAGCAACAATACTGCCATGACCACACAACCACCACCACCACCAACACCTGCACCACGAACATCATCACTATTACTACAACAACCACCACCCCAACCATCAAAACCTGCACCACAACCAACAAACAACACCAACAATACTGCCATGACCACACAACCACCACCACAACCACCAACACCCCCGCACCACTGCCACCATTACTAACAATTACTATTACAATTAAGAAAAAAAAACTACCACAACAATTTACCATGGAAACAGCATCCCATTAACCCACACACATATAAACACACAGCCTACGTTGGAGAAAAGCAGAAATCTGGGAATGAAACTTGTGATTTTCTGCCCTTTAGAATTCATAAGAACTTCATTGGAGGGGAGGTGAGCGCCGGGTGACCTTCCCTGGAGGAGCTCCCCGTCAGAACCTCAGCTAATTAGTGCAAATCCGAGCGCGCTTTAAAAGTCAAAACCAGCACCTACATAATCCCGCTATACAAACGGAATGTCATTTCTGAGGGGAGCCGGAACGTTCCAACTTATCGCTCTCTGTGTTCCGGCAGACGGAGCGATGGAGTGGGAGTGATGTAGAGGAGGAGAGGCAGCAGAGGAGGCCTGCTTTTTATCTGCCTGCCTCCATGCCCTGACTCAGGCTGGCACCGGTGGGCCTTACACAACGCCGTTTAATAACCCGGGATTTAACAAGGCAAAGATAGATCCCTGCACACCGCGAGCGGCCTGAACATTTACGGCTGACCTTGGAGCAGATTCTCCCGACTGGAGCTTCACCCTAAAGAAGCGGCCTGGCATAGAAAAGCTCATTTAGCCGTATTAATACAGCCGCGCTCCGAACGGAGCCCATCAGTCAACACGCTTCCTCCCTAGAGTTTGTTATTTCGGTTGCCAGAAGGTCGACACGAGGCTCATCCGTCAGGCGAAGGGAATAAAGGTTCGAAAATGGGCCGCCCCACGAAACGAGACGGCAAAGACCCAACTATTATTAAATGTACAGAACGCAATGATCTGCTAATTACAGGATTGATTTCCGGGACCGTACACCCGTCTCGCCCCCGACGGACGAGGGTCGCTGGCGGTGGGCGTACCATCCTCTGTATCCGTGCACCGTAACCACAGCAACCGTGGCACGCCGCATGAAACAAACCCACGAAATCAGATTAAACATTCAAATGAACATACAGCTTCAGGCGGCGTTCCCACCGCCGCCGCCTATCCCTGCACACGGGCGTGGGATCGCGACGTCACGGCGATGCGCGCCTGAAACAGATGCGGTTTTAATTAACGCTGCTCTCGGCGGTAATCCGAGGGGGAACAGATCAGGTTCGGGGAGGCGGCGTGAAGAACGGAAGGGACGGGAAGCGGCGTCCGTGATGGAAACGTTCGGTTGGAGCCGAAGTTCTCCTCGTAGGGAAGTGCGAGCATCTGCTGCCGCGGCGGAGGATATAGTCCCGCGCACTCGGGCGGCGCACGCCGACGGGAACAGATGGCGTTCTTTTGTACATATTGCTTCCTGATGCTTTGGCGGTCGTCAAACACGCTCCGCACTCCGAGTTTCGACGGCGCCGCACAAAGACGACTACAATTAAGGAATCAGATGATTCAGGCGAGCGAATCGGAACCTCGAGTCGGGTTTTTAAATGACACGTGGTGCTGTTTGGTAACAGATTCTTTTTATATTTATAGAAGAACAAAGCAGCGTACACACAACAGACAGGCGAACGGTTTGGCTGCACCCCCGTGACATCATCACAAGGCACTTTCACTCTTTCAGAAGGCTTACTGCAGGATTTTGGAGGAGGAAAAGCATTTATCAGGTCAGACACCGATGCCAGGACCTGGGTGACGCAAGGGCGCTCCCGGGCGGAGCCTAAAGAAAGGACCAGTCCCCCGCCGCACGTGGTGTCCCTGTCCCCTATTATTTTATATTGAATGTGAAAATTTAATGTTCCGTCTTCTAAAAGACGTCATGATTAAACCTCTGAAAACATTCAATTAATTCCATCCACCCATCATCTTCCACTTTATCCTCTATCAGGGTCGCGGTGGGGTTCCCCATGCCCATCCAGGGGAGAACGTCTCGGGCGCTGGGCAGATACACCCAGGACAGGACGCCAATCTATCACTGGACACACACTCACTCACACAGACACACTCTATATGGGGCAGTTTTGTAGAATTCAGTTGACTTGATCCATGTTTTTGGACTGTGGGAGGAAACCGGAGAACCCGGAGGAAACCCACGCGGACACGGGGAGAACATGCAAACTCCACCCAGATGGGGATTCGAACCGGGAATCCCCAGTGCTGAGAGGAGAACATGCCAAACCACTGAGCCACCATGCCGCCCTCACGTTGAAAGTCAATCCTAACTTTTTGGTAGATGAAGGGTGCGGATCACTCGTGAGGCACCGGTTAAAAATGTTCCGTCTTCTGAAAGACGTTGCGTTAAAGCTCCGAAAACAATTAATTAACGCGGATAAATAAAAAACTATAAATAACGAGCTCTCAATCGTCTTAATACTTTGCAAACCAGCCGTTAATTAGTCCTTAACCGAGGAATACACACACTACCATCACATCCCAATATAGCACCCCCTCCACACACACACACACACTCACACCGTAGTCCCAAACAGATGGTCCAACCCCCTAATTACACCAACACACGAAATCAGTCCTGCAATTAAACAAAGAGCACGAAAATAACAGGAAGCAGCGACCGCCCGCGCTTTTAAAACACCTTAATCCACCGCCTTAAGAGATGGAGCCACACGGATGGAGGCATTACAAGTTCAGCTCTTGGTCCCAGTTTGCCCCCCCCACTCTGTCCCCTGATCTGATCTGAGGTCAGACCTTCTTCTTTTTTTTAGGCCTGTAAACATTGTTGAGGCCTCGAGGGCGGGGTCGCGCGTGTCCCGACGCCGTTTGATGAGCCCCGGCTGACGGCGGGCCGAGCGCCGCGTTGTGTCCGACCTTCCCTGAGAGAGCGGGACGTCGCAAATGAAGACGGGTGAAAGCGAGCGGCCCGGGCCGCCAACGCTTCTGCAATTCCGGCTGATTAGCCGGCGGGGACCCTCGCGGGCTTTTCATTTCCCGAGCCACTGTTGTGGAATCGAGAGCGGACCCGAAACATCGATAGCGGAGTGTGTGCCGCCGGACGGCGCCGGCGCTTTGAAACCCGTGTTCATAGCCGCTGACTGCTATTGGATAAAGACCTTTTAATGCTTTTTTTTCGTGTAATTAGAATTTGTGGTTTCGGCTCGCCGATCGATTCGTGGCATTATCATAAAACACCTGTTATTGAGTGACACACACACACACACACACACACACACACACACACACACAAAAGCAATGGAATTAAAGGAGTGCATCGCCTCAGAGCAGAACCTTTGTAAGAGACAAACCTTTGTCTAAATCAGATGTGACGTCACCCACGTCAACCCCCCTCGCCCTGATTTTGTTTTTTGGACATGGCTTTCTTCCAGAGTATGTTTCCTCTTCTGTCCCCCTCATCGTCTTCAGTGGGTCCCACACAAAGCGTCTCCAAAATGCCCCGCGAGGTGAAAGTTGGGGGGGGGGGGGTATGAGCTGCGTGATGGACACCGCACCCGTCCGACCCCAGGCTTAGTGCTCAGCACGGCCGCCGCTCTCTGCGCAGGGGGGTTCGGGTTTAAATCCCGATCTGGTTGAAATATGCATGTCCTCCCCGTGCGCAAAAACAGGTTTAAGGTGAAGTGGATGCTACAAATTGCCTGTATATTGTTTGTGTGTGTATGTGGTGTATGTATTTGCCCAGTGCCCACCATCCCGTCCTCCCCTGGATGGGCATGAGGAACCATGAGAGTAAACCCCCTGTTTACCCAACACAACAACTACACCCACAAATCTACCCTCATCAACCAGGGGGTACTTTTTTTCTGATTGGTCCGTGTGGGAGGTGTTGGCCCCACCTGTAAATCGAACCCAGGACACTTTTGCTGTGAGGTGGACCTGCTCGCCCCACCCAACTCCATCCTATTACAGGGGTAATAAAGGCCTTTGGTCTTCTGCAGATGAACATTAGATTGGAACCCCAGCCGTCGCTCTGGTGGACCACCGAGTGGATGACGTTCCGATGGAATCTGTGATCTTTCGCTAATCAAAAAGCATGGAGGCCTCCGGCTGAAGGTTGTTCCGTCGTTCGGACGCGTGCGTCAGCCCATCGTCGCAAATGTTGATAAATGGCCTTTAAAAGGCGGCAGGTGAAGCTGGAACGTCGTGTGAAGGCCGTTCTATTGTCTGGCTGGTTAAGCAGTGCGTCTGAGTGCCTTCTTTCATACGGACTTCATTTGTTGCTGAGAAATCATCTGGGTTGACCAGCAGGAGGCACCGGTGAGGAACTGTGCCAGATACATTTACATTTAGTCATTTAGCCGAACGCTTTTATCCAAAGCGACTTACAAATGAGAACATCCCAAGTCAGAAGTTATGGAGAAAACCAACTACACTGTAAATTCATCAAACCTTCGATGCTGCAGCTCCTTCCCCCCTTTTTTTTTAATAACAACAGGTATTTGTTAAAGAGATGAGTCTTCAGTAGTTTCTTAAAACTGTTTAGTGATTCTGCCTTACGGACAGAGTTGGGAAGATCGTTTCACTATTTTGCAGCCACGGAGTAAGAATCCTCGGTAAGGTGGAACCACCAGGGGGCGATCATCACTGGCGCGAAGTGAACGAGTCGGAGTATATTTTGAAAAGATAAAGTGAAGGTAGGAGGGGGACGATCCAGAAATGCTTCTGTATGCCAGAGTCAGTGGCTTAGATAGACTTGTGCTAGATCGGGGTCCTGACGTCTCTGCTGGGTGGTTGATGGAACCAGAGATGCAATAATGATAAGTATATTATTCATTCATTCATTATCTTCCACTTTATCCTCTATTAGGGTCGCGGTGGGGTTCCCCATGCCCATCCAGGGGAGAACGTCTCGGGCGCTGGGCAGATAGACCCAGGACAGGGCGCCAATCCATCGCTGGGCACACACTCACTCACACACACACACTCTCTATAGGGGGCAATTTTGAGATTCTTGTTCCATGTTTTTGGACTGTGGGAGGAAACTCCATCAGAGAACCCGGAGGAAACCCACGCAGACACGGGGAGAACATGGAAACTCCACCCAGATGGGGATTCGAACCGGGAATCCCTAGCGCTGAGAGGAGAACATGCTAAACCACTAAGCCACCGTGCCGCCGATAAGTATATTATATATTAAATAAACCGGGGCCTGGTGCTGCCCCGCCCGGGTCTCGAAGCTGCTACAGAACAGGAACGCCAACGCTGCTCCACAAACAGAACCGTTCTCTAAACGCCGGGCTGCGCTGACATCATAATTACGACGGCCGAGAGCCGACAAACCGACCGAAGGCCCCGCGGTTTATTTACACGTATATTTAGCCGAAAGACGTTGAATAATCACGCGGATAAAAGCAGGCAATTAGCCACGGCGACCTGCGGCGACCCCGGAGGACGCTGCGGTCGGTACGAGCCGTGCTCCTGCGGACTGACCTCACGCTCATGATGATTATCCAACAAATTGTTACGGACCTTATCACACAGACGGGGGGGGGGGGGAGGCTAGGGGGAGTACAGGATGAGGAAAACAGTCGACGTTCAGGTTTAAAACCCTTTGGATGACATTTACAGTCCAACCATTTGACTCGTAATGAAATCTATAGTTTCCATTAGGGGGCGTCACCTGCATGTCCACCCCCACAGCATCCATAAACCTTTTTTTCATTTTGCCTGGTGGCTCCAAACCACCTCCATCTCACCTCCACAACTGTCTCCAGAACGTCCTCAGCTGCCCAACATCGGTGCACCACCGGCCTCCTCAGTCCTGCTCACCTGACCCATCGTACTCTGTGGGGCCGCTACATCTACAGAGCCCCAGATGGAGGTCTGAATGGATGACTGAACCCGGCTACCTCCCAGATGCATTCTCTTTTCAGCTCCGACACGTTCCCTCAAAAAGAGAGAGAAACGGGACGGCGGGGCCTTACTCAGGAAATGCTAATGTTCCCTTCACACCATCCAATTAAACCCAAGGCTTCAATTAACCCCAATTTGCACTGAAATGTAATTAAGGACAGCCCCGGATCCGAACCGAGCGGTGGTGAGGACGCGCCGCCCGTCAGGACGGTGTCAGCCGGCAGAGCAAATAAACATCTGTTACATAACGGAACGATCCGTCCAAACGAACGCGGCCGTGGAGACGGAGGACGGTTACGAAATGAGCGGGCTGCAAAACTCCGACTGCAGCAGAGAGAAGGACGGCGCTTCATCTCAACAGGTTACCGTAGCAACAGCGCAATGACCGAATGCAGACGAGTCTGCAGCACAAACTGCTTATTAGAAGCACTACATATCAGTCAAGGGAGGGACGGGGGGAGGGAGGGAGGACGACGTTGGTACACTTAAGACACTGCACCCGAACTTCGGCAGCCTGGACCTAAGAGAGAACGGCTCTATTCTGCGTGGAACCTGAGATTTATGGCCGTCGCTCCCTCTGACACGCTGTAATGGGTCCCCGTCCGTCCTGAGGTCGGGTCACTGCGTTCTCCTGATACGAGTCGGTCACATGCTTCCCGAGCTGCACCCGTCCACGCTCGCGTCCAGGCGAACAAGCCGCTGATGGACTCACAAACAAACATGAGACATTCGGCCGGAGTTTGTATGATATATCGATTTACATAATAATTATTTAATTGATATATCATAATTAAATATCATAGATCAATAATTGTGTGATATATTTATTTGTTATCGAATATTGAGTGCATTCCTAATATATACATCCAGTACAGTACCAGGCCAAAGTTTGGCCACGCCCCCTGGACTTTGTAGTTTTATAATTACAGTCTGTAGTCCATCTGTGTTGTTGTTAGTCCCCTGTTGGTTCTCTGTTCTTTGTTGGTCAGGAGCATCACTGAGCAGGTATCATTTGGGTGGTGGATTGTTTATTGTCAGTGGTTTTAGTGCAGCAGTGCTGCTGTGGTGTCATTTAAACACCTCAGAGACACTGCTGGGATAGGAATAATGTACCCACCAAATAATGAGTACACAGTACGTACTGTAGAACAAACAGATGGACTGCAGTCTGAGAACATGGACAGTAAGTGGAGCAGAAAATGTTGATTGTTACTATATATATATATATTCATTCATTCATTCATTCATTCATTATCTCCCGCTTATCCTCTATTAGGGTCGTGGTGGGGTTCCCCATGCCCATCCAGGGGAGAACGTCTCGGGCGCTGGGCAGATAGACCCAGGACAGGGCGCCAATCTATCACTGGGCACACACTCACTCACACAGACACACTCTATATGGGGCAATTTGGAGAATTCAATTAACTTGATCCATGTTTTTGGACTGTGGGAGGAAACCGGAGAACCCGGAGGAAACCCACGCAGACACGGGGGGAACATGGAAACTCCACCCAGATGGGGATTCGAACCAGGAATCCCTAGTGCTGAGAGGCGAACATGCTAAACCACTAAGCCACCGTGCCGCCCTATATATATATATAAATATATACATATATATATACAGCGATAGATGCCCGAAATGCCCAGTGCCCGATATGTTCTCCCCTGGATGGGCATGGGGAACCCCCCCGCGACCCTAATATAGGATAAAGCGGAAGATAATGAATGAATGAATGAATAATATATATATATATATATATATATATATATATATATATATATATATATATATATATGTATATCAAGGATTGATTAGTCAGGCCTTTTATGAGAGAGCTTGAATTGCTGGCTGACGGTGCGACAGCCAATCTGTCGGCCCGAAACGCAACAGTTTCATGAAGAAAATCCATTAATTGTGACTTATCAGCGGCGGATCAGACGCGGGCCTGTAGCCGGCCATGTTTTGACTGACCCACTTTCCGATTTGGCCGAAAGAATTATCCGCGTTTTCACTTAAAAGCACTCCGGCCCGATGAATAATGACAGCAATTCCGTAATGAAAGAGGATCAGAGGAATGGAGCGTTTTAAAACAACCACTCAACACAATTTGGTAGCCATTAAATCCCGTTGCATCTGCGCAAAGGACAACTAATGGCACGGCGATACAGATCGGCGGGTCGAGGGATCAAAGGCATGGGCAGGAGAGGAAGAGCCATTTGTCACTCCTGAAACAAGGGTTCGGACCCGAACGGCATGAACGTGTTCGGAACGGAGTCAAATATCTAAAATCAAATGGAGCAGACGTGTTGTAGTGGAGCTGCACGATGCAGTGACATCACAGAATATGTAACCACACACACACACACACACACACACACACACACACACACACACACACACCACTAATTATAAAGATTTTTTTAATCTTTCTATTGGAATACGTCATATATATATATATATATATATATATATATATATATATATATATATATATATATATATATATATATTTTTTTTTTTTTTATATATTTTTACGCAGCAATTCTCAACTGGTGGTTCAAATAAAAAATATTATCAATTTAAAAACATATTTAAATAATTGATCCCAAGATACTTGTCTTGTATCTTGGGGGGAAAAAAAATAGAGACAGCGAGAGGCACGCAGCATTCTCGTTGCCATGGTAACCACCATTCGTTTGCCGGTTACCCTTCTCTTTATTCCCATAGGGAACCGATTTACAATTTTTCAACTGCATAAGGAGAACATATCAAATTAAAAACATTACTAGCAGGATCGTTATATTGTCATTTCGACTCCATCGCATGTGTTTTCTCACCACCAGGAGGCATTACTATTTTCAGACAAAAATAGTAACGGCCAATACAATCAGGGGGCAATTATAATCTCCATATTACCCATCAGCATGCCTTTGGAATGTGGAAGGAAATCAGAGAACCTGGAGCACCTGGAGAAAAACCCATAGGAAGCCCATGCATCTTCCCCAGACAGACCTTGGAATCGAACCCAGGACCTTTTTGGTGTGAGGCGTAAGTGCTCCCTGCTGCACCACTCTGCCCCCTGATTTAATACCTGACATCGTTAACTGTGAGAGGAACCGTCACTACAATCCGCTGCTGGAACGTCAAAGACATCAGCAATTAGTTTAAGATCTTCAGGGGCTACAGGGAATTTTATTCTTTTATTTTATTTAGATTTTTTTTGCTCGGCAGAGAAACAAGACGAAGCCGATATTGAGGAGAAATCTAAAAACATGAGCGAATCCATCAGAGGAAGCTCCTCGGTGAGAGCTGCAGGTCTCCTTTATATCTGCGGCCCTGACCTCCAGTGGTATTGATGTGACACACAGAGGGGCATTCAGTTTGAGAGGAAACTAAAACACAATTATCTCTCCGTGAGGGTCGATAAGCAGGTCGTGGTGGGGTTTGAATGACGTACGGAACATCCCATTACGAAGTTCTCCTTGCAGCTTCGACAGCCTTCACAGGTTCTGCTCCACGTACCGTAAAGATGCACTTTGTAGTTCTACAACTCCATTCTGTAGTCCATCTGTGTGTTTTACAGTACATAATGTGCTCTCTGTTCTAATGCTCAGAACCCCAATGGTACCACCACAGAGCAGGGATTATTGGGTGGGTGCATTATTCCTATCCCAGCAGTGTGGCTGAGGTGTTTAAATAAAACCACAGCAGCACTGCTGCACTAAACCACCCTCACCACATCAGTGTCACTGCAGAACTGACTATAAACAATCCACCACCCAAATGATACCTGTTCTGTGATGCTCCTGAGAACCAACAGGGGGACCAACAACAACACAGGACACAGATGGACTACAGTCTGTCATTATAAAACTAAAAAGTCCATCTGTATGGTAAGTGGAGGAGATGGATGCTGGAGTCAGAAAGAGGTGAATGTTATTGTATAGACCTCTCTCTCTCTCTCTCTCTCTCTCTCTCTCTCTCTCTCGGCCGCACTTCGTCTGACCCGACAGGACCCCTCAGAGGGAGCAGGAGCGCCAATTTCATCAGCGATGCCTAATTACACACGACTCCATCCCGCTCCAATAAGATCCCGCTTTCTGGCCAGCGCATCAAAGAGGACGGGAGGAGAGGATGGAGACGGCGTGACGCAGCGTGCGGCGGCCCCATGAATATTCATCTTTCTTCTCTCGGGAGGAACGCAACGCTTTAATGTCGGAACGGTTTTGTTAGGCCGCCGCTTCCTCCTCGTTAAGCACAAAATGTTGACAAAACATCGGCGGAAAGCGTCTCATCTGCTCCGTCTGCGACGTCGCCCGATCAAAACCAAAAGCAGCGTGTGCAGGCATGACGGCGGGGTTTGAAAGCGGGTGGACGTTCTAATGTTTAGTCTCTTTCTGCCGTGCATGACGGCAACACGTACACAGTTCTAGCTGCTGTAGAGATAATAAATGTAGAGGTTACGGTTCGTTTTCATGGGTTTGCTGAAGGTCAGGACCCCCCGCGGACCACCATGGAGGTGGTGGATTACTCTCAGCACTGCAGTGATAAGGTGCACTTTATAACGTCCACCTCAATGCCCCATCCTGTAGATGTAAAACCATCCTCACAGCGCTGGGGGATCCCGGTTTGTATCGTGATCTGGGTGGAGTTTGCATGTTCTCTCCTTTTCTCCAGGTTCTCCGAAGTCCTCCCACGGTTCGAAAACATGGACTCAAAGTGAATTATCTGCCTTAAAATTGCCCCATACCGTCCGTGTGCCCAGTGATGGATTCGTGCCATCCTGGGTGTGAGTGTGTGCCATCCTCAAATCCTCTAAAGCTGGACATTTTGGGATGGTGGATTATCCTCAATCCCCTGCAGCATCGCCGTGGTCCATTACACCACATCAGTGCCACTGCAGTATGTAGAATCATCCACCACCCAAATAATATCTAGAGACTCTACAACAGCGACGTCTGTACGTTTCGTGGAACCGGGTGTAGAATCAAGAACGTCGACTCCGAAGCCGAGTGGTGGTGTGCTTTATACCAATTCAGTCTATAACCCACGCCGCGCTGTCCAGCTCGCCCCCACTCGTCTCAGACCTCTAAAGGCATTCGGGAGACGTATGGAGAACAAGCTCGAACAGAGCGGGGCGTACGGCGAGCAGAGACAGAGTTGGAACAACGGCCCGTCCTCTGGCCCACACGGCGGGCACTGTTCTCCTTGCCGTCCTAATGAGGCTGGTCTCTGGTGTGTGCTAATGAGTTCTGTGAGCTCAGTTTACCCCGTGGATCAGCAGATTTAAGAGGACGGCTTTGTATTTAAAAACCTGCAGCAATTATATCTCCCCGTCTGCATCCACTTACGGAACTAAACATCTTTAATGTGGAACGCCGCACTTCAATACAGCGGGGGAAGGGTGCGCGGACGTCGGGCGACGTGCGTGCGGTACGAGGATTAAGCGTGAGGGGTAAATAAGATTAAAGTTATATATTATTCTCATAATTAGAAATAGCAGGGGGATCGGATGACATCGCCTCCCCGGGGGAAAGAAACAGAGAGAACCTCAAAAAAAATAAAATGAAATAAAAATACAGAACCCTTAGAACAAAGGAATTTAGGGACCTTTTTTCAAGGGACTTCTGGTGGACGTGGGGGACAACCACGAGTGCATCTATATCTAAAATGACAGAGAGGGGTGGAAACAGCAGTGTATGTAATAACGTGGCCGGGGAATAAGCATTAACGCCGTAATTAGACCCGCCGCGGCACGGACATTAATAATTCATGCTTAACAGGGTTGATAATAAACGCGGAGCACTGTTCCTATCCCGGCCGTGACCTTTGATTCGATTGAGTGTGAACCGGAACAATAAGCGTAATTAATAATCAGATCATTTCGTACAGATTTTGTTACAAACGAGTTCTGAAGAGTAACGAACGGGTTTCTTATTACGGGTTTCTATTTCTAAATGAATCTTGTTTTTTACAGTCTCTCCGTGTCCGTGTGGGTTTCCTCCGGGTTCTCCGGTTTCCTCCCACAATCCAAAAACATGGATCAAGTCAATGGAGTTCTCCAAATTGCCCCATATAGAATGTGTCCGTGTGTGTGAGTGTGTGCCCAGCGATGGATGCCCCTCTGTCCTGGGTGTATCTGCCCAGCGCCCAAAACGTTCTCCCCTGGATGGGCATGGGGAACCCCCCCCCCCCCCGCCCGACCCTAATAGAGGATAAAGCGGAAGATAATGAATGAATGAATGAATGAAAAAAAAATTTTAAAAAATGAATTGCCCCGCCCCATTTTGATGGCTAGTGATTAGTTAAGTTGGATTAACCCGATTAACCCGTTCCCCACCCGCCGTACCAGCACCTGATCTACTATTAACGAGCGTCCACTTTTTGCTCCCTGTGATCCTGCAGTCCTCAGCCCCTCCCCTCACCCCGTCCCCCACTGACGGCCTACCCGCGGGCAGCCTGGCCTCCCACTCGCCCGCCCGATCGGGCAGCTACAGCAGCGGCACTGAGCCTCCCTGAGCCGCTGCAGCGTGTCCG
>JAFMOD010000029.1:359716-392673 GCA_019802435.1 Corydoras maculifer | reverse complement strand
TCCATCACATCCATCACCTCCATCACCTCCATCACCTCCATCACATCCTAAAGAGATCTCTCCAAAACCATTCACTCTTTGACGTCACGAGGGCTAAGTGTGTGAACGTCTCGTGTTCAGAGGGTCCGGGGTCAGTTAACCAGCTGGATTTACCTCAGGATGAGGTTAGTTATTGTATTATTTTGTAAAGATTTAAAAGACCTCACGTGGTCTGCAGTCAATAATATTAGTTTTTTACTAATTAGTTTTAGTTAATATTAGATTTTTATTTCCCCCCCCCAATACTAGTACCCTGTGGTAGTGGTTGAGCATGTTCTCCTCTCAGCACTAGGGATTCCCGGTTCGAATCCTCATCTGGGTGGAGTTTCCATGTTCTCCCCGTGTCCGCGTGGGTTTCCTCCGGGTTCTCCGGTTTCCTCCCACAGTCCAAAAACATGGATCAAGGTCAATTGAGTTCTCCAAATTGCCCCATATAGAGTGTGTGTGAGTGAGTGTGTGTCCAGCGATAGATTGGCACCCTGTCCTGGGTCTATCTGCCCAGCGCCCGAGACGTTCTCCCCTGGATGGGCATGGGGAACCCCCCCGCGACCCTAATAGAGGATAAAGTGGGTGATAATGGATGGATGGATGGATGGAAGTACACTGTGGATCAAAGGACACACAGCATACATCAATCGATCTTTATTGATTAATGTCTAATAGTCAACATTTACAAATAAAAATTTTGTCATTGCAACATTCAAAGCTATGAATTGGTTACGTTTTTATATAAACACAGTTTGTACAAAATCTGTAGCACGGGCTAAATGGAATACTCCCATCCCATTGTATGATATAAAGTTCAACTTTACAAGTTCAAAAAATTGAACGACGAACAAAGAAAAAAAAGAAAAGAAAAAACAAAAAGGAGATAAAACCTAATCCATACAAAATGTGAGACAAATCCGGAGAAGAGAGATTATATAAGAATACGAGTTCATTCTCTAAAAGTGGTCACTAGGCAAACCATTAGAAATGTGAAAATGCCATGGCTGGATATGATCTTCTACAGAATATAGGCGGATGTGGAAACAGCTGCAACACCGTCTATTATTACGTTATTCACACGAGCGACACGCGCCGAGGAGCCGCGTTCGTTTGTTCCGATGTCGTTGCAGTTGGATTTGCTGTCTGATTAGACACGTGGTCTGTGCTTCGTCTTAAAGCGAATGGCAATTCATCTCAGGTTCGAGTGTGCAAAGAGACGGCCTACGTGAGTGAGTGTGTCTGTGTGACGCTGTGAAAGGCTTTCTGCTGCATTTCTAAAACACTATTCTGTGATATTACAGTGAGTGTAACGACTCAACACCTTGCATATTGTTCCTTTTGGGCCGAGACTCCGTCCTGTATCTCCCAGCAAAGAATAATGAAGAATAATGAAGCGTCCAGTTCCCTTTCAGTCCTTCCACACCCGCCGCCATCTACACAAACAAAACTGGAGCAACGTAGAGACAAGAACGACGTTGCTGCTGTTAATGTTTAAATATCATCCTCGGGACGTTTGCATGTCTCTTAAACCCACGTTACGCCGGTGAAGGTTTACCTGGAGGATCGATTTCTATCTGTGTAAAGACGTGGATGCGCAGTTCGGCAGTGAGACAGCTTTTGACGGCATGTTTTTTTAAATTTTTATAAAGACTCTCAGTTGTCAGTGGCACCTGTGACATCATAGCATTACGACAGTCTGTTATAAACATCATTTTAAGTTTGGATTTCCTTATTTTTCTTAACAAATGATTGGAATGAGTTACTAGACCTTCCAATGACCAGTCATTACTATTGAGGATGACCATCCGAAAAGGTCCAAGCGAACACGTCGGGTTATCATTATTCATCCTGTCTTAAAATGCGGCCCTTTAAAGGGACGGTCTGTAGGATGTTAGCAGAATAATCCGTTACATGAAAGCTGGTTTGAAGAAGGTGTGCCATCACGTCTTTAGTGTGAGTAAATTGATCAGGGGAATTGCTGTTGGGTTGGTTGCAATCTGACGCCTCACCACTAGATGCCACTAAATCCTGCACATTGCTCCTTTAAACCAAAACGACTTGGCTGCACCTGAAATCGACTACTAAACACTGCACAGATGGGTTAAACGTGGAGGACACATTCCTCTGCGTAGGCAAAGATCAGCAGAACTTTCTGGTGAGCCTCTAGCAACGAGACGCTATGTGCTTACAGCAGCTGTACTTATGAACTGTGCTTCTAGGTTTGTTAGGTTTAAAGAATGGCATCGATGGCTGTACAAATAGGCGTTCGGCCCGATTAAATCTTCTTGCTGCCTCTGGGACGAATCGGAATGCCGAGCCTGATTGCACGCCGTCAGTCCTGGACCACTCTCTCTGTGTATGGCTGTCTATGGACGATGTGGGAGGCTGGTGCAGTGTACGGAGATGGAGTCTAAAGACGCCGTAACACAGACTGGAGCTGAAGTGACCGCTGAGTGTAAACAATAAAAACATAGTTGTGTGCTGTGATGTATTTCATACCTGATTATTCGACATTAGTTATGATAAGTACATGTTCGGGCGGGACCTGTCGGTTATCAGCGCCCCCGTGTGGCAGAGATGTGATCATTACCTCGGAAAAATTAAAAAATATTTTTTTAAAAATTAAAAAAAAGCAAAAAGTCCCGATAATGAGTTTACATTCATCAAGAAAGTCACAGATAAATAAGACGACGTACAAATCTGTAAAAACCAGCACAGTATTCTACGACTTCCCATGCATTCTGAGGTGGATCCGGCAGTCAGACCTGGTTTTGACCGACTCTCGCCGAGAGCGATGGTCCGTTAGTCCGGGCTCTCGAGTCTGGACACCCGGTTCGGCCCCGAAACCCAGAAACCGGGCCGCACAGGCCGCGCGGGCGTGGCACTCCCGGGGACACAACACTGGTTATATTGCTTGATGCTGCACATGCCTCATGCTATCGCACTCTACGCATACAAAAGCACGCTGTCAAGCACAAGCATTTAGGCGTCTATGTGAGTTCTAAGCAGCCCTAGCTACTCTGACCGACGGTAACGGGGGTTTATACTGGTGCGTATCTTTGGCACGAAACTTGTGGACCACACGATTTCATCAACATTGCACGATTAGACGGTCGGGATTCGGCGGCTACGGGGGGGGGGGCTATGCCAGAAAGAAGCGCCAAGAGATATATAGCACCTTTCGGCCATTCCGGAAAGGACAGAGCGGGTTAAGGAGGCTGCGGGGCTGGCCGCACGCCTTCGTCCACGTAAGGCCTAATTACAGAGCCGTCGACGGAAAAGGAGGACTGTACACACGAGCCGAAGTACATCTATCAAAAATACCTATATGCCTCTGGGACGTTGCTCTATGTGGTTGGCGACGAAACTGAACTGAACGCCCTTTCGTCGGACCGCAGTGCTAATCTCTTAAAGGCTATTATTGTACATTAGGTTCATTAGCCATCAGTGTAACGACGTACGCTTCAGTTTAAAGGCTCGAATGAATCGGAACTGAACAACGCACCGAGCCTGTCTGCATGAAAGAGGAAACTGGCCGGCCTGTCCACTATGCATAGACCGTCTATCTTACAGCGTCGAGAAGACTGGGGTTGGCTGCTGAAGCACGAAAAAGAACAAAAATCTGCATCTGTAACGTAATCTCCCGCCTGGTGGGATGAAGACGATTCACTCGTCTTCATGAACACATCTGTCCCCTTGTCCATACTGCCGTCCATGCTGTTCAGACCGAAGGCCTACAGCTGGGAGACCTTCCTCGGCGTGATCCTGTGCCGGGGCTCCGAGTGGATCCTCTGTGTGCGGCTGAGTTGGGGTTTGCCGGGCAGGCTGGCGCTGTCCGGGGCGGGGGGCACCGACAGGCTGTGGGGCAGCAGGGCGGTGCGGCGTGGGTTGTTCCTCTCGTACACACTGTAAGGCGGCGGCGTCTTGCTGCCTCGCCGCACGGCGTTGTCGGGCAGGATGGCGGCGGGTAGGGTCGGCTCGGGGAGGGTGGCGTCGATGCCGCACGTCTCGGACACGCTGCAGCGGCTCAGGGAGGAGATGCCGCTGCTGTAGCTGCCCGATCGGGCGGGCGAGTGGGAGGCCAGGCTGCCCGCGGGTAGGCCGTCAGTGGGGGACGGGGTGAGGGGAGGGGCTGAGGTCTGCAGGATCACAGGGAGCAAAAAGTGGACGCTCGTTAATAGTAGATCAGGTGCTGGTACGGCGGGTGGGGAACGGGTTAATCGGGTTAATCCAACTTAACTAATCACTAGCCATCAAAATGGGGCGGGGCAATTCATATTTTTTGATGTTTTCTTCATTCATTCATTCATTCATTATCTTCCGCTTTATCCTCTATTAGGGTCGGGGGGGGGGGGGTTCCCATGCCCATCCAGGGGAACGTTTCGGGCGCTGGGAAGATACACCCAGGACAGGACGCCAATCTATCGCTGGGCACACACTCACTCACACAGACACACTCTATATGGGGCAATTTGGAGAACTCAGTTGATCCATGTTTTTGGACTGAGGGAGGAAACCGGAGAACCCGGAGGAAACCCACGTGGTCACGGGGAGAACATGGAAACTCCACCCAGATGGGGATTCGAACCGGGAATCCCTAGTGCTGAGAGGAGAACATGCTAAACCACTCAGCCACCCGTTTCATTTGATCTGTACAAAACTGATGTTACATTATCGCAGCACACCATTCCAATTATTTAAATGATGAAAACGGTGACGTACCTTCTGAGGAGACTTCGAGGTCGGCATCGGCGAAAGAGACCTGATGTTTTTGCCTTGACAAGCTGTTCAAACAGAAGAGAAACCTGTACCACGCCGCGATATGTGATCATTAAATGTAATGGATGTGAACAGACGGGTGATACCACTCTCTGCCGGGGGGAGAACTGCCTCGCATCGGGGGAGGCTGCCGTCTATCTGGAACGGCATCACCCTCTGCAAAACAGGAAGGAGAACCGGGTTCCGTCGTATCCCATATCATCCTCGTACGAGGGCTCGCCGAGGCTCACCGAACGTACCTGTGGGGCGTCTAAGGGGCTGGAGAAGATCCCGCTGCACAGACGGTCTCGGGGAGAGAGACAGGCATTGTCTCGCGAATGCTTGTGCTTGTCGAGGGGCAGAGGAGACGCTGATGGAAGAGAGTCTGCGGAGAGGAGATGAGGGTTAGAAAGCCTTTATGGTCATTATACCCCGCATACACAGTATACATCGTACAACCAGATTTAAGCTCCTCCTTAAAGTGCACACGGCTTAATATATCCATCCATCCATTGTCTTCCGCTTTATCCTATATAAGGGTCACGGGGGGGGGTTCCCCATGTCCATCCAGGGGAGAACGTTTCGGGCGCTGGGCAGATACACCCAGGTCAGGGCGCCAATCCATCGCTGGGCACACACTCACTCACACAGACACACTCTACATGGGGCAATTTGGAGAACTCAATAGACTTGATCAATGTTTTTGGACTGTGGGAGGAAACCGGAGAACCCGGAGGAAACCCACGCGGACACGGGGAGAACATGGAAACTGCACCCAGATTGGGATTCGAACCGGGAATCCCTAGCGCTGAGAGGAGAACATGCTAAACCACTAAGCCACCGTGACGGCCGGCTTAATATATAAATAGAAAAAGAGAAAAAAGACATTAAGAAAAAAATGTATTGTGCACAGACATGTAATGTGCCAATCAGTGCAGGTTTCCCGTTTAATTAAGTAACGGCTTTGGGAAAGAAGCCGTCCCTGTGTTTTTTTACAGGACGTCTAAAAGACGTTGTTCTCACTGGACACGTCAGGACGGGACGCACCTCTATTGCTTGCGGGCGCCGAGTTGGTCACGATGTGAGAGCCGGAATGGTTGGAGCTGAGGCTTGAGGTAGAAGGACTCGGCTGAAGGAATGAAAATTAAAGACTTTTAATAAATTAAAGATACGATTTTCCATCATTGGCAACCAACCAGATTGACCAGGTTGCCCCTATGAGACTGTGTGAGACTGAGTAAGACGATCAGACGGCTGGGATAGGATGCATCACCCTTGACCCTCGACACGTGCCGCACCCACCTGCATGTTAAAGACCTCGTCCGAACTCTCGGACTGCCCGGTGAGGTTGCTTACTTCGTTGGACGCCTGCGAGGACAGTGAGGATGAGGAGTAGCGATTGACCGCTGGGTAACTGAGAGGACTAGAACAGAAGAGCCACAGCGCCTGACGCTCACACCGTGTTTAGAACCGAGTGTTTAACCGAAGCCCCCCTGAACAAGAGCCCACACACACCTGCGCCTCGTGACTATCCGCCCTCCGTCCGGACTGATGGCGTTGGGGACGGGAGTCCTGCAGGTCCGCGGGCTGCCGTTGGCGAAATGCAGCGGGCTGACGCGCACGTAGGCGGGGAAGTCCTGCGGCTAAAACACAGCAGACGCTCATGAGCCACATGTCCGCCGCGCTCGGGTCTACCACAGGACAGAACCTGACGAGCGGTCGGTAACCACACCTGGATCCCCAGACTGGATCTCATCACGTGGAACTGGTCCACCAGCTTCTTGTGCAGCGGGCGCATGTCCTGCGGAACGAACTTCTCGTGCACCGTTAAGCCGTACTCCAGAATGTGGGCCTGCGATGGGGAACAGGGGGGGAAGGGGGGGTTGTTAGTGTCCTCGTGAAATTCGGCGTCCTGCTTAGACGGACTTTCATCTGCCAGAAATGGACGTTACCTGCTCGAACATGAGCTCTCGGAGGCGCGTTATCTTGTCTCCGTCCTCGGGATGATTGGACATGTAATCTTTTGCAAAGAAAGCCTGCGGCGACAACAACCACGCGCATAACATTTACATTTAGGTTTAGTCATTCAGCAGAACGCTTTTATCCAAAGCGACTTACAAATGAGAACATCACAAGTCAGAAGGTATGGAGTCATTTGAGTTCTCCAAATTGCCCCATATAGAGTATGTATGCGTGTGTGTGTGTGTGAGTGTGTGCCCAGCGATGGATTGGCGCCCCGTCCCGAAACGTTCTCCTGGGCATGGGGAACCCCCCCGCGACCCTAATATAGAATAAAGCGGAAGATAATGGAGAAAACCGACTACACTGTAAATTCAATAAAATCAATGCACCCCCACCCCCCCTTTCTTTTTTTATTATTATTATTTTTTTTACAACAGGTATTTGTTAAAGAGATGCGTCTTTAGTATCTCTTTAACAAATACGTGTTGTAAAAAAATAATAAATAAAAAAAAGAGGGGTGCAGCATCAAATAACAATAATCGACAGGCTTTATAGGGATGGAGGGACGGCGCGGTGGAGGCTGGCAGTATGGTTCAGCTGGAAGGTGAGCCGCCGATTTGCCAGCACGCCCCCGACGCAGCGCCAACGGCATCCCGCCTCAACGTCCACAGCAGATGTGTATGTTTCAGCGCTCTGCACTGCATGCTGGGACTCCTGCCGACAGCTCCTCTCGTTTAATTGCTTCGGGCGACTATATGATACGCTACCGCGCCGTCGCCCGGCAACCGTCTGCTCGTTGTTAAATTTACGCAGCATGCCTCCGCTACCATCGCCACTCGCGACGCGGCGTCCGTCATGCATCGGGAATGGGAGGCCGGGGTCCACCTGGTGATCGGGCTTCGGTGTGGTATTTGTGACTGATTTGGGTGGAAGGTCAGATCGTACCTCCTGATATCGAGCGAGTCCCCCGTTCACGGCGGCGTCGATGACCCCGTTCAGGCACATGGTGAGCGGGTTGATGTTCTGCATTTGCCGCGTCTGGCACTGAGCGATCAGCGTGCGGAGCTGCAGGGTCTTGTTCTCGATCACCTCGCTGGCGTTTTCCAGAGGACTCATCTCCACCTGTGCACCAATCACACACACATCACACACACAACACACACTGTATGACCTCTGCACCGTGCCCCATGCGCAGGACTCTTTTGGTTGATGGATAAATCATTCATCCATCCATTATCTCTCACTTTATCCTCTATTAGGGTCGTGGTGGGGTTCCCCATGCCCATCCAGGGGAGAACATTTCGGGCGCTGGGCAGATACACCCAGGACAGGACGCCAATCCATCGCTGGGCACACACTCACACACACACACACACTCTATATGGGGTAATTTGGAGAATTCAATTGACCTTGATCCATGTTTTTGGACTGTGGGAGGAAACCGGAGAACCCGGAGGAAACCCACGCAGACACGGGGAGAACATGGAAACTCCACCCAGATAGGGATTCGAACCGGGAATCCCTAGTGCTGAGAGGAGAACATGCTAAACCACTAAGCCACCGTGCCGCATTGATGGATAAATAATGGAGATAATTCCGGTGATGAGAATTATAAAAATTATAATTATAATACAAACCCAAAACCCGAAGGTAGCGTCGTCTATTGTAATTCCCCACGCAGCTGCTGGGATAGGCTTTAGCATCACTTGGGCCCCTTATAAGTGTTAACAGATCTGCAGATGATTAATTGAGTTTATATTTTATCCTGTGGCACGGTGGCGTAGTGGTTTAGCATGTTCTCCTTTTAGCACTGGGGATTCCCGGTTTGAATCCCCATCTGGGTGGAGTTTCCATGTTCTCCCCGTGTCCGTGTGGGTTTCCTCCGGGTTCCTCCCACAGTCCAAAACATGGATCAAGGTCAATTGAGTTCTCCAAATTGCCCCATATAGAGTGTGTGTGTGTAAGTGAGTGTGTGGCCAGCGATAGATTGGCGTCCTGTCCTGGGTGTATTTGCCCAGCGCCCGAAACCTTCTCCCCTGGATAGGCATGGGGAACCCCCCCCCCCCCCCCGCGACCCTAATAGAGGATAAGTGGAAAAACTGTTTAGACATTCGGCTCAAAGCGATTTTTCAACGCTCACCAGTTCCCGTTTCTCCACCTCAAACCAGCGAGATATGCCTGGGAGACTCTGTGCCAAGCTCAGTGTGGTTCTCTCCACCCACAGACTCTACACACACACACACACACACAGGAGAAATAAACATAGTTAGGTTATTGTGCTATTTAACGGTTTTCACATAAAGGCTCCAGACTTTAAAGGGTTTCACCTTGAACTCGTTCTCTTTATCTTTAGTGCCTTTGTGAAAGGGCCTGTCGTAGCGAAACCTCCAGATGTGGTTGACTTTGTAGAAGCTTTTGATATTGTTCGGCACGCCGTCTCGCTGCAGCACGTCCTGATGCTCGGGAACGGGCGTCACGGCGTAGACCTGCAGGTCTGATTGATGGTTAAGGGCTGCACGGTGGAGGCTTGCTCCATTATGGTAATTACGAAATAAGAACGGAGACGTTTCTCAAAACGGGATGTTTGTGTGGCACGTGTACAGAGAGCTCATTGCTACAGAACTGGGTTTCCCCATGCCCATCCAGGGGAGAACGTTTCGGGCACTGGGCAGATACACCCAGGACAGGGCGCCAATCTATCACTGAACACACACTCACTCACACATACACACTCTATATGGGGCAATTTGGAGAATTCATTTGACCACTAAGCCGCCATGCCGCCCAACACTTTCATTATCCATATCTTACACTTTATCCTATATTGGGGGGGGGGTGGTTCCCCATGGGCAGATACACCCAGGACAGGGCGCCAATCCATCGCTGGGCTCACACTCACTCACACACACACACACTCTATATGGGGCAATTTGGAGAACTCAACTGACTTGATCCATGTTTTTGGACTGTGGGAGGAAACCGGAGAACCCGGCGGAAACCCACACGGACACGGCGAGAACATGGAAACTCCACCCAGATGGGGACTCGAACCGGGAATCCCTAGCGCTGAGAGGAGGACATGCTAAACCACTACGCCACCATGCCGCCTATTATTATTATTATTATTATTATTTGGAATAATTATGGATGCACAGTGTAATGAATTAGTAAGTAATGGAGGATACACTGCGCCTCGGCCTGCAGGATGGTCTGGTCAGGCTGGTTGGCATGCTGCATGGCAATGGCATGAGGAAACTCGCTCAGCATCCTCTGCTGGAAAGCCTCCAGTCGCTCGTAATCGTTCCCACGACATACAAACTCTTTATTCTGCACACACACACACACACACACACACACACACACACACACACACACACACACACACACAGAACAAGAGACAGACGATCATCTCTAACATTCACATACAGCAAATGCAAAGCATGAGAACCTGTACAGCGTTGCCTGGTGAACTGTGCCCTCTAGAGGTCGATGCGTGAAACTTCATGTTCATAAGGTTAATATCTTAAAGAGTCAGGGATCGGTAAACTGTCCTGAGCAGCTGGTTTGTTTCTAGCATCATGTTAAAGTTCCAATTAAAGTTCTGTATCTCGTGAGTGGCGTGCAGTTGCAGTTCGTACCCTTAAGAAAAACGGAAACTTCTTGCCATAGAACCCGATTCTGAAAAACTCTGGTTCCAGCCTCTGCTGGTTCATGATCTTATCGTAGAGCGACGCTTCCATCAGCTGAAATCAAAAAGACACAAGCACACGGTTCATAAAATAACCAGCTAAATATTCACGGCGGCACGGTGGCTTAGTGATTGGCATGTTCTCCTCTCAGCACTAGGGATTCCCGGTTCGAATCCCCATTCTCCCCGTGTCTGCGTGGGTTTCCTCCGGGTTCTCCGGTTTCCTCCCACGATCCAAAAACATGGATCAAGTCAATTGAGTTCTCCAAATTGCCCCATATAGAGTGTGCGTGTGTGAGTGAGTGTGTGTCCAGAGATGGATTGGCGTCCTGTCCTGGGTGTATCTGCCCAGCGCCCGAAACGTTCTCCCCTGGATGGGCATGGGGAACCCCACCACGACCCTAATAGAGGATAAAGTAGAAGATAATGAATGAATGAATGAATGTTATATTCACTGTTATGTTTCAGAATGATGTATATCTGTATATTTATATTGTGGTATAGAAATAGGGGCGGGGCTTAGATATGTACGTCTTACCCTCATTTTACTCAGGTTCCTGTAGTCGTAATACGCTTCGTACTGATTGGCCAGCTCTCGACAAAGGATGATACAGTTCTCCCAGCACTGTAACTCGCAGATAAATATATGTGACGTTAAGAGAACATTATCAAAATGTGTGTGTGTGTGTGTGTGTGTGTGTGTGTGTGAAAGAGAGAGAGAGTTTCTTACCTTTCCTCTGTCAAAGTTGTGGATGATGGTGAGATGAAGACACTCTTTCCTCTGCCACTCACTCTGCATGGGGTAGGTGAGGAACTCCCTCAGAGGCCTCTCTGTCCACTCCAGCAGCTCATCGTACAGCAGCAGTGTGTACGCCGCCTCTGAATGAACACACACACACACACACACACACACACACACACACACACACACACACACACACACACCCACACACATCCATCATGTTGAGAAGCATCCTTCGGATTGTATTGTGATGATTCTGACTGTAACGTGGCTGACGGGGCGGGTACCTGTGTAATTCTGCACTTTCAGGTGGAGCTCGTAAAGTTTGTGGATGTACCGGATGTACATTTCTTCTTTATTCAGCTCGGTCTTGTAGAAGTTCTTCAGCAGCAGGAAATAAAAGACGAGACTCAGTAAATCAACAGATCAGCACCAGGTTCAGAAGATGAACGATGACCGTGATGAACATTCCAGGATGTTTGCCGAATTATTCATTCATTCATTATCTCCCAGTTTATCCTCTATTAGGGTCGCGGTGGGGTTCCCCATGCCCATCCAGAGGAGAACGTTTCGGGCGATGAGCAAATACACCCAGGACAGGGCGCCAATCCATCACTGGGCACACACTCACACACACAGACACACTCTATATGGGGCAATTTGGAGAACTCAATTGACTTGATCCATGTTTTTAGACTGTGGGAGGAAACCGGAGAACCCGGAGGAAACCCACGCAGACACGGGGAGAACATGGAAACTCCACCCAGATGTGGATTCGAACCGGGAATCCCTAGTGCTGAGAGGAGAACATGCTAAACCACTCAGCCACCGTGCCGCCGTTTGCCGAATTATAAATAATAAATAATAAATCATTTCAGGGGTGGCACGGTGGCTTAGTGGTTTAGCATGTTCTCCTCTCAGCACTAGGGATTCCCGGTTCGAATCCCCATCTGGGTGGAGTTTCCATGTTCTCCCCGTGTCCACGTGGGTTTCCTCCGGGTTCTCCGCTTTCCTCCCACAGTCCAAAAACATGGATCAAGTCAATTGAATTCTCCAAATTGCCCCATATAGAGTGTGTCTGTGTGTGTGTGTGTGTGTGCCCAGCAATGGATTAGCACCCTGTCCTGGGTGTATCTGCCCAGCGCCCGAGACGTTCTCCCCTGGATGGGCATGGGCATGGGGAGCCCCCCCCCCACAATCCTAATAGAGGATAAAGCGGGTGATAATGAATGAATGAATGAATGAATAAATCATTTCCCGATGCCTGTGTCAAAAACAGCGGGATGATCACATGTCCACTTTCTGAGAATGAAACGTCTTCGTGATGATGATTTATCGCTCGCCCTTCATCTCATAGGCTCGTTATAATTAACGGAATGAATCGCGCTGATAAAAGCATCACAGCATGAAGAGAAATGAACGGATGAAGAATTTATTACCAGGAGGTTAACAGTGCAGCCCATCTTTTTCCCATCCACCTCTCCGATCTTCATACAGTCCCTGAGAAAGCATCAAGGAAAGGCATGAGAGACTTAAAGGGCAAGCAGCTTGCTAGGAACAGTTACGGGAAGGCCTCTTTGTACCGACCCAGTGACAGTGACCTGCCTAAAGGTGCAGAACGAGCACATTTAAACACCCCAAATTAAATCTATAGAACCCCTGACCTCCATTAAGCGAGCCGCTGTGGGAATCCATTCCACTGTTACCTGTAATCGAGCAGCCTCTCCATAAGACGAGTGACGGTCGCTATATGAGACACTCCGCTCTCTCTCCAGGTCTCTCTCTCAATCTTCTTCAACAGGCTGACGCACATTCAGACAGAAATCACTCAGCTTTTGAGGGTGAAACATCCCCATACACTTTATTATCAGAGATGGTCAGTCTTACCTCGGATAGGGACCAAACAGAGGAATTCTGATTTCGTCGAAATGCATGAAGACAAAGAAAGACAGACATGTTCAGCGCATTCAGTCAACACGGACATGACGTGCACGTCCCTGCAGCGACCGGGTGCTCACATGTTATTGTAGAGCTCTTTGTAGGTCTCGTCTCCTTTGCCCTCCGACATCAGGCCCTCCAGTTTATCGATCAGCTTTGCCTCCACCTGGAGACACAGAGAACAGCAACACATGTGGGACGAGTCTATAAATGAAAACCTTCACTTGAGGTTTCTGAACGATCCATCAGTGCGAGTGCAGAGAGATCGTCACCTGTTTGAAGTTGCCGCTGCGTTGTTCCTCACTGTCCATCATGTCATGGAAGACAGGAATCAGGACGTTCCTCAGGTCGGGCTGTGGCACCAGCGTCACCTCCAGAAAGGGTCCGATCAGTGACGGGATCAGATTCACTTTATATTCTCCTACAGAGTCGGAATGCAGACGGGACCCCTGCTTACTGAACATCATCCACATCTGGCTTACTGAAATTATCCGTCATTACATTTACATTCGGTCATTTATTGGACGCTTTTGTCCAAAGAGACTTACAAGGTGAGCACAGGGTTCATCACAACATCCCTGGAGCAATGAGGGCTAAGGGCCTCGCTCAAGGACCCACATGGGTAACTGCAGTGGACCTGAGATTAGAACTCCCAACCTTCAGATTGATAGTCCAACGCCCTGACCATGCCTATTATTCATCCATTCATTGATTATCTTCCGCTTTATCCTCTATTAGGGTCGCGGGGGGTTCCCCATGCCCATTCAGGGGAAAACGTCTCGGGCGCTGGGCAGATACACCCAGGACAGGACGCCAATCCATCGCTGGACACACACTCACTCACACAGACACACTCTATATGGGGCAATTTTTGAGAATTCATTTGACTTGATCTATGTTTTTGGACTGTGGGAGGAAACCGGGGAACCCGGAGGAAACCCACGCAGACAAGGGGAGAACATGTAAACTCCACCCAGATGGGGATTCAATCCGGGAATCCCCAGCGCTGAGAGGCGAACGTGCTAAACCACTAAGCCACCGCGCCGCCCGTGCCTATTATTTATCAGTAAATATACTGTGCACTGAAGTGATGCTGCAGCAACCTGTTAGTTAGTGACAAGTTGAAGTTTGTAAACTTGCCAAATGAACTGAACCTCTCATACCAGGCCAACACACACTAATCTCAAAATCATCAGATTAATACCTGCTTTGTGCTCCTGTGTGTGTGTGTGTGGGAGGGGGGTCCTGGTCATGAGAGGACACTTAGTGCAGAAATAAGGAGCTGTACCTAATAAAGTGGCCGGTGTTGGTGTCCACAGCTGTGTGTATTCTTACCCAGATTCTGCCACATGCTGAATATCTCACATCCAATCATCACTCGCATGTCTCCGTACCTACAACCCGAAAAAAAAAAACCTATTAATGGGCCAGATCACAGAGTTTGAGGTTTGAGGTATTTACTTGGTAAGTTCAGGGTGTTTAATAAAATCCACATGGGAATAAATATCAAGTATGTACTAAAGGTTCTGTAGATAACGAAGGAAATGCATTTAAATGGTACAGAACGGACTGCAAACGACAGACGGCTTACTTTTCCAGCACTTTCTTTCGTTTGGATGGCGGGAACGTTTCGAGCTGGAGACACGGCTGGATGATGAATATAATAGAGAGGTAGAAATAGGATTCCCACACCTGAGCGAGAGCAGAGAGATCATTCAAACACCATTTTTACTGTAAATAACGGACAGATACGGATATTTTTTGTAACAGCATGTCATCCTCACTCTCACTCTTTACATTATCTCAGCGGGGTTTTCTTAAGAGGACAATTTTTAATGTTCAATTCACCTCCTCACACAAAGGGCTGCCGGCCCACGTGAGGATGCAGAGTAAGAAAATGCATAACGCTCCACGGTGACTGTCGCCGAGAGACGAAGCGGGGACCGCGGAGCTGCAGCCCTTTCTTCAAATATTCATCACATTAAAAAAGACTGTGGTGTTATTTTAAAAAGTAATCAACTCGTACCTTGAAGTCAAATTTCTCATTAAGGAAGTGATTTCGCAGCGTGTCAGAGAGATAGAGGACTGAGGTAATGATCACGCTGAAAAACAGCAACAGCAAAACAATCAGGTTCATATCATAAAGTATTTAGAACTCAGTTTATAAAAACATACACTACGCAGATAAAACGTCTGAAGACACAGCTCAGTCACTGAATTTAAGGGTTTTATAAAGTTTTATGGTCTCAGGTTTTTAAAAACAAAGCACCGTGCCTTGCAGAGCGCATGATCCCAACAATGTGAGAACAGTTTGGGAAAGACCCCTAATAATAATTAATAATGCAGAAAGAACGAGGACTGAACTTCAGGTGCTTACTTGTTGGTCACCAGCCTCATGACCGTCCAGTCTTTGGGGAACATGTCGGGTCGGATAAGAATCCGGAACACTGTAAACAACTGCAGGAGGAAATTCTGTAAACATAAATGATTATTATTATTATTATTATTATTATGAGCAGAAGCACATAAACAATATTATTTATTTAATGTTAATGAGAAGAGTTTACATTTACATTTAGTCATTTAGCAGACGCTTTTATCCAAAGCGACTTACAAATGAGAAGAAGAAAACCAACTATACTGTAAATTCATCAAACCTGAATGTTATTCGATGCTGCGGCACACGCCCCCTCCCCCCCCCCCCCCTTTTTTTTTTTAATAACAACAGGTATTTGTTAAAGAGATGCGTCTTCAGTAGTTTTTTAAAACTGCTTAGTGATTCTGCCTTACGGACAGAGTTGGGAAGAACATTTCACCATTTTGCAGTGGTGAACGCCACGGAGTGAGAATTAGCTCCTGGGTGAGGTGGAATCATCGCTGGAGCGAAGTGAACGAGTTGGAGTGTATTTTGAAAAGATGGGGTGAAGGTAGGAGGGGGAAGATCCAGAAATGGTTCTGTAGGCCAGAGTCAGTGACTTGTACTGAATGCAGCAGCTACAGGGAGCCAATGGAGGGAAGTGAGTAGTGGAGTGACATGAGTTCGCTTGGGCTGATTAAACACAAGTCGGGCTGCAGAGTTCTGAATCAGTTGAAGAGGTCTGATTGTGGAAGCTGGGATACCGGCAAGTAGCGCATTACAATAACCGAGCCGGGATAGGACTAGGGCTTGAACAAGCAGTCGGGTAGCATGTTTAGTCAAAGAGTTGTCCATACTAAATATTATTTACTATTTGTTTATGGACTACAGTCTGTAAATTTAAAACTACAAAGTCCATCTGTATGGAAAGTGGTCAGAGTAGTGTATATATATATATATATATTATTGTATTTATATGTTTAGATACATTTATAAAATAATTGAACACATTTTATTATATTAATGTAGTACATGTCCACATAACAACTGGTTTATACACATGAGAAATTCAATCGATTTAATTTATCACTTTTAAAACTGGGTTTCTGACTGATCTGTGATCAGTGAGCCTCACCGCCAGCTCCTCTTTAGTGGGGAATCGGCTCAGGAGTTTCTGGTAGTCCTTATCACTCAGCTGCCTCAGAAGAGTGAGAAGACAGGCCACAAATTCACCCTACACACACACACACACACACACACACACACACACACACACACACACACACACACAAAACCTGTATATAAACCTGTGATTTTTAAAGCCGGCATGATTACTGTACCCTTAACTGAACAGCAAAGCCCCCGCAGAGCATATAATAGAATCTATTCTGCACTGTAGTGTGTGTGTGTGTGTGTGTGTGTGTGTGTGTGTGTGTGAATACTTACAGTCACATCCTGATACTGCAGCCGCATTGAGGTGGCAGCCGGCTGAGGCCGATTAGTCACTTCCAATATTGTTCGCAATAAGACTCCAGACAGGCTGTCCATGATTACATTCACCTCTTCAGACACTACACACTCCTACACACACACACACACACACACCACATAAACACCACACACACAGCACGGATTTGACCACACAACACAAACCGTACAGCCCTTTAACTACCTGAGCTCAATAATCACTTAATTTAAACTAAATTAATTTATTGAATCATTATATTTTACTTACATTATGATAATTAAAGCTCACAATAATAAGTAACAATACATATAGGATGTTTAATATTCTGTTGGAACAACCTGCATCCTCAGCCTGATCGGAGAACCCCTTTAGAACGGGGCAGGAGCAGACGTTAGACAGCGCGTCCCGCCGCCACAGGGTGTCACATGTTTATTCACACATTCACACTCACTTACACCTGGGGGTTAACTTGGAATGTCCTAACCATCTGGTAAGTAAGAACATGCCAAACTTCATGAAAAGCCTGCAGCTCTAACCATGAGAATGTTATATACTATTTCATATAACTATTATTCATATACCCGTAACATGTCATCACTTTTTATTCTGTTATAACAATTTTATTAATTTTATTCTCTTATTTGTATTAACGTTGGGTTCTAGAGCAGACAGATTGCTGGAGTTTGGTCGTTAAAACCTAATGACTTCCCGTGCACGCAGTGTGTGGACGGAGAGTGTGTACCGTGTTGGGGTCCCGGTGCACCAGCGACAGCATGCTGGTGAGGATGCTGGCACACAAAACCAACTCTTTCTGCTCCTGCAAGTATGTTTGCAGGAGGTGGAGAACGACAGGCATCAGCACACAACGTGACTCTGAAACACACACACACACACACCTCATTTCCAGCCATGTCATTTATTTATTAGTAAATTAATCTGCTTGAGTGTGAATACAAATAATAAAAATGTTAAGCATCTAAACCCTTGAAGTAATGTGTAATAGATTCTGTGTGTGTGTGTGTGTGTGTGTGTATACCAGCATTAGTGTAGAGTGGGCTTTCCACTGTATTTGCCACACACTGCAGCTTAACGGCCTGCAGGGGGCACTCTGTGTGTGAGAGAGCGGGAAGGCTGCTCAGTGTGTCTTGTGCCAAGTTTGCTACCTCGCGCACACCAAACACCTTCAGGAGCTCACAGCACACAGTGGGGAACGACCTCAGGAACACAGCCTGCAACACACACACACACACACACACACACACACACACACACCACAGTACAATAATCAGTACATAGTAATAATTATGATTTATTACCGACAACGGTGTTTATTTTGGACGAGCATACAGACGGTAACCATGCTGTCCACCATCAGTGGACATCAGTTAATCACATCAGTGCATCAGTGATTAACATCAGTTATTAATTATCCCATCACTCACAAACATATACTTTATATTTTAGTTTCTTTTTTCTGATCTAAACCTAAAAACAAATGTTCAACCTGATTTATTTTGTATAACTTTGCAGAACTGATTCATTATAAAACACATTTAAAATGTTCTGCAGTGAGGAGATTCAACCTCAGAGCATGTCTGCACACACAGTGGGAGAAGGGCCACTTCACTCGGCAGGGGACGTCAAACAACAGATGTAAGCAAAGACCTGTGTTGCCTTTAGAACACACACACACACACACACACACACACACACACACACACACACACACACTCGAACAAACCAGCCTGCGAACAGTGTGTGAAGTGGCACAGGGTTGGCCTTGATCCTGCAGCGTCCATGTGCTATGGATGCGTACTGAGTACCCAAAGATGCTTCAATCACTCAGGCGTGTTAATCGAAATCTGCTCCCCTGCTGTTCTGTTATGACACCAGTGCCTGCGTGTGTGTGTGTGTGTGTGTGTGTGTGTGTGTGTGTGTGTGTATGTGTGTGTTTCTGACTAACCAGCCACACTGTGTGTATTGCAATTAACATTCATGGCTGGTGTGAAATGAATTGTTTCCTAAAGCATGCAGAGTGGGTTCCCATGAAGCTCTGGACATGCACAGCATGCACACACACACACACACACACACACACACACACACACTTCTAAATAAAAGTATGTGACATCATACACAAGCAGATATAACTAAATCTCACATGAAACAAAAAAAACTTGGAGGAATTGAATTATTATTGTTATTATTATTATGTGCTGGTGTATACACCATATGGCATTCAGAATAATTGCCCCGGGTCTTCGTCTTAATGGTCTGTTAATAATTTTACTAATTATATTCATCAATCTAATCATCGGTTCTGTTGCTCATTCCCAAAATAAATCAGAGACCTGATCGTGCTCATGATCAGTTCAAAATAAAGCATCAGTTTATTATAAGGGCTTCACTCACTCACGCACCACTATATGGGGGGCAATTTTGGAGCAGCCATTTCACCTTGAGTCCATGCTTTTGGAGTGTGGGGGGAAACCGGATAGGCACCGAGCCGGTCCCGCGGGAGTTTATACTGCATTATAACCCTAATTCACATTTCGAGAATCTTTAACTAACCTTCTCACAACCCTTTCACGCAGCAAGCAGCATGTGCTGAATGAACCCAGGGACTGTAAACCAAACCTGTGAGACGTTTGGCATGTGATGGGTGTGTGTATGTGTGTGTGTGTGTGTAAGAGTTACCTGTGTGTGTGTGACAGGACTAATTCCTTTGCTCTCGTGAGACAGGAACAGGTGGATGGATTTAAAGAGCTCGTGGATGGAGCAGCGGAATTCGTCCTCGGCCTGGGCCGCGGTGGCTGCTGCGTACAGCCTGCGCGACTGGACGATGAATTTAAACAGGTACTCTGCAGCCTGCGCTCAGAACAGAACAGAAAACCATTGAAACGTCTCAAAGATGCATGGATCGCTGTAGTCGCCAATATATAAGAACGTTACAAGCAGGCAGGTGGCGCTATGGCATGAAGGGTAGAGCCTATGAATGGAGGGCACAGGCTCCGACCCCTCTGCCCATGCACCACGAGGTACCACGGTGAGAAACCAAAGACAGGGGGGCGATGAAGACCCTGAAGTTTGATGATACGTGACGCCGGATTCTTTAAGATTCATACTAATGATGCACATTCAGTTTCACAGTAACACACATCTTTAAAGGATCAGAACGTTTCACCTTCAGAACCTGCTGGATCTGCTCGTGGTGCTCGGCATCGATGATACGGTCCACATGCCACTTAAGAACTCGGATCAGGTCTCTGTAAAGCGCAGTCACAGAAGGATGAGAGAGCAGAGTGAATATGAAACGGTTTGAAGAAAAGTGGAAATGTAATAAAACAACACCGACGTACGATTAAGCGGCGCGTCGTCTTCGGGAAACCTGCCGGTTCATTATTTAATTCGAATACGTTGCGTATCTAGGTTACCGACTGACACCCAGGAGGAAGACTCCGCTCGGGGGAAATGTCAATATTTGATATTAAAAAAGGGAAATCGTCGCGTTTGAAGTTTAAAGATCCAGAAGTTCAGTCTCTTAAGAACACACTCTTAAGAACAATTACGCTTCAATCAAACGCACGGCGGCAAAACCGTTTGTCGGTGTGGTAACTGATAATTATAACTGTGTTAGAAAAGCAAGACGCTGCTTAGAAGAACATACAAAACTCCACGCCTATCCAGGGGAGAACGTTTCAGGCGTTCAATCAATCAATCTCTGGAGACACACTCACTCACACAGGTGTAATTTAGATAGGGGCAATATAGAGCTGCCAATTGACCTTGAATCCATGTTTTTGGACTGTGAGAGGAAACTGGAGAACCCACAGAGACCCAGGGAGGACATGGAAACTCCACCCAGATCGGGATTTAAATCCCAAGGACCTAAAGACCAAGGACCTGGGGATGCAAACTGGATAAGCGTATGCTTCCAGTGAGGTGTAAACAGTTTGGGGAAGGCCCTGTAGTGTTTTAGTATGACCCTGGCGCAGTCCACAAAGCAAGAGCCATGAAAGCATTGAAAGGAGTAGTTCCTGGAACCTTCTGCTGTGAGGGATTCGGTCGTTTATTGTATGAAGAAGTTCAGTTGTAGATTGGATTCAAGGGAACATCATTAAATGGGACGTTGTTGGATTTTAATGGGTCGTGTGTCATTTGTTGGACGTTTGGAGACGAGTCTGAATCGATGATTTGATACATCCCAGAATAATCAGTGAGCGAGGCGACGGTGTGTTTCCGTTGCCGTGGGTTATGAGACCGAAAGACACGACGTGAAAATAAAGCAATGAGAGGTTAGAGATTCCAGAGGAGGCTTTCAGAGAGCGCAGTGAAGAAACGACGGAATAAAGAAAGAAAGACGACAGAATCACACACACACACACACACACACACACACACCTCTACAAGTGTTTACAGCATGTTTACACATGTGTTAATATGGATTCCCGGTTCGAATCCCCATCTGGGTGGATTTCCATGTTCTCCCCGTGTCTGCGTGGGTTTCCTCCGGGTTCTCCGCTTTCCTCCCACAGTCCAAAAACATGGATCAAGTCAATTGAGTTCTCCAAATTGCCCCATATAGAGTGTGTCTGTGTGAGTGAGTGTGTACCCAGCGACGGATTGGCACCCTGTCCTGGGTGTTTCTGCCCAGCGCCCAAAACGTTCTCCCCTGGATGGGCATGGGGAACCCCCCCCGCGACCCTAATAGAGGATAAAGCGGGAGATAATGGATGAATGATTTTTTTTTTTCCACTATATGACTTTGATTTATTTATACTTTTAAATGGCATCTCCCGAGCATCGGTTTTGGATTCTGGGAGGAGAACAGTCAGGTCACCGGGTGTCGGGGTGGGTGAGAGGTGGTGTTCTTTACAGAACACAGGGATCATGTTCCTGCAGAACACACTCAACTCAACAGAGGTGGTAATGGCAGCGGAGTGTTCACCTGTAAGACAGAGCGCCTGCAAAGTGATTCTCAATGTAGTTCTCCATCACAGGTTTGAAGGCTTGGAATTTACTGTCCTGCAGCAAATTGATGACATGAACCTGTGGAGACACAACATACCAACCGTGGAATAATTAAAATAAGCAGTGGAGATGATTATAGATGATAAAAATAGAAACACGTTGCACCTGATGGTCATGTTAGAAACATGAGGGAAACAAACAGAAGGTTTGGGTTTACAGTTAACTTCACTATGTGGATAAAAGTACACTGGAACCTTTTAAGATATCCTATTATCAATGAAAGTGGCACAGTTGGCATGTTCTCCTCTCAGCGCTAGGGATTCCCGGTTCGAATCCCCATCTGGGTGGAGTTTCCATGTTCTCCCTGTGTCCGCGTGGGTTTCCTCCGGGTTCTCCGGTTTCCTTCCACAGTCTAAAAACATGGATCAAGTCAATTGAGTTCTCCAAATTGCCCCATATAGAGTGTGTATGTGTGTGAGTGAGTGTGTGCCCAGCGATAGACTGGCGTCCTGTCCTGGGTGTATCTGCCCAGCGCCCGGAGCGTCCAATGAATTTCTTCGGGCGCTGGGCAGATACACCCAGGACAGGGCGCCAATCCATCCACTAATTCACACAGACACACATACGATATAGGGGCAATTTAGAGCAGCCTTTTCAGCATGACTCCACGTTTTTGGGCTGTGGAAGGAAACTGGAGAACCTGGAGGAAACCCACGCAGACACGGGGAGAACATGCAAACTCCTCCCATATTGAGATTCTGCTGGGCATGAACATGCTGAGCAATATTTCGTTCCACATATTGATTGTAAACAAACCGTATGGAAACCCTAACCCTTGCTCTAGAGTGATGTACAACCATTTTAAATGTGTATCAATAGAACGGAATGTAATTAATTTATAATTACACATTATAATCTTAACTAATCACTAAGGCTGATTGCATTCTGTCATGCCGCTCAGAGATGGAACGCGCTCCAGAATGAAACACACGAAGTTCAAAAGGTTCGGTTATGATGCGCCCCCCCCGCCCCCACCCCCGCCCCCCCGCTGCAGTCCTACACAATTAAGTGCATTTTGTTGGGAGCTGTATTTGGCAGGTAACCGTAGCAACAAAGCAGATGGAGGAAATGAAACAAGGCCAGTCATTAAAATCCAGATCGCACGCTGTTCCCGTGGAAGCGGCAGAGAGCGACGCGCGTCTCTTACCAAGCAGTCGAAGACTTTCAGGCCGTATCTCTGCGGGCTGTCGTCTAAAACGGCGAACAGGGTGTCCAGGGTGTCCTGCAAAAACTAACAACAGACGAGAGAGAGAAGAAGACGTACAGAGACGCACCACGCGGCATCCACATCCGATACAGATGTTCCTAAAACATGTACCTTCACTATCTCGGTTCCGTCTATGTCCTTGAGTTTGGTGAGAGAGTCCATGATGCGGTCTGGATGCGTTCTCCATTTCAACATGTCCAACATGTCCCCTGTGGGTTCGAAGCAAACAGTTATCCAAAAAGAAACCACCACTGACGTCATCATTTTCCCATATTTTTTTAGCGACGGTGTTTAACCGCACTTCACGGGTGTCGCCGAGTAAATACAGCTCAGTAACCTAAATAGGCACATGACCTTTAATGAATTTAATTAATTAATTATATAAACTCAAGCCATCCGTACGCGCCGCTTGAGTGCCGATCGCACTCCAACCGCTGGAGTTATTGGACGGAGCTCCAAGGTCAGCAGAGAGAGGATGGGAAAGCAGCATGCCGCCATTCATAGCCCCCCCCCCCCCACCCGTCCACCCCCTCCCCCCCGCTCACGCACACACTTTCATGTCTGCCACTCATACCGAAAAAAAAAAAAAAAGATCTGCAAACAACACAAAGGTCAAAAATAAAAGGTCGTGCAGAGTGTGCGATCATAACGCGCAATTATTACCCCGTCTGGAGGGGGGGGGTAGATGTGATGCTCACTCATGTGGTGCTTCGCATAACAGTTTATTTATAAACCATCCACATTCATTTCATTTGTAAAAAGCTGGTCTTTATCTTCTGGATATATGACATGACAGTCAAACGTTTGGCCACGCCCCCTTCTTGCTTTAATAGCCATGTCCTCCACTTACCATACAGATGGACTTTGTAGTTTTATAATTTCAGACTGTAGTCCATCTGTGTTCTTTGTTGTTGTTGGTCCCCCTGTTGGTTCTCAGGAGCATCACAGAGCAGGTATCATTTGGGTGGTGGATTGTTAATGGTCAGTTCTGCAGTGACACTGATGCGCTAAGGGGGTTCTAGTGTTTCATTTCTCCCCGTCAGAGACACTGCTGGGATAGGACTAATGCACCCACCAAATTATCCCTGCTCTGTGGTGGTACCATCAGGGTCCTGAGCATTAGAACGGCAGTGTGTACTGTGATGGACGACAGTCTGGACATGTCCTTTACAGTAATAATGATGGTTTTAGGGTTTGGTGCAGGTACCGTTCTGGGTGAGTTTGGTAGAACAGAGCGTTGAGAGGATCCAGAACGACTCTTTGCTGTTCTTCATGGAGTGGTTGCTGCCCTGCGGCAGGTTGGCTTTAGAGAACGGGAGCTTGAGGTAGCGGGACAAGTCCTGCAGGTTTGCGGTCTCTTCGCACTGATAAGATAAAGACATTAAACATGAAACACACACACACACACACACACACACACACACATAAATACTCTGCGTACCTTGTGGACGATGAGCTCATGAGTACCATCAGGCAGCGTGCTCCCGTCCTCCTGCATCAGAGGAACGAAGGAGAACCCGAAGAGCTTCTTCTCGCCTTTCTCCTTGGCTAAAAAAAAGCAGAACCCGTTATATTAAAGTTCATTAAAGATTTTTTTGGGATGTTTTGATCCATTTTAAGCACTTTTATCACTGAGACAGTCAAACGTGCTGAGGTTTTTTTTGGGATGGGGGGGGGGGGGTGAGGACGTGAGCTCGTACTGGAGCAGTGTCTGAACTCAAAGCGCAGGTGAGCCAATCGGAACAGCTCTGCGGGAACACAAAGCTTGATCTGCTCCGTCCAGCGCGGGCTGTTGCTGTGGTAAAGGACAAACGAGTGGAACTCGTCCATCCCGGGTTCGCCGGACCCCGCACACACCGTTCCCTGAAACAGACACGGAGGGAGCGGTGACGACGGGAGCCGACAGCGTGACGATCGGCGTGTGCGGACGGCCTTTACCTTCATCGCTTGGCCGTCGGCTCCCAGCAGGTACACGGTGACCTCCACGTTCCTCGCCACGCTCTTCCCGCCTTTCTCGAACTCCCCTCTCTCCAGGGTCACGTACAGGTCGTTCCTCACCTCACCTGAACCCCAACACCATTAAGGGATCATTGAAACTCCTCTGGCTGAGGACCTGGGTTCTATCTCTCATTAGGTCTCACCTGGAATGATGATGTCGGCAAAACTCAGTCTCCTGGTGATTGAGACGCTGCGAGTGAAGAGGCGAATGTATTCCTTCTGAATCTGTTCCAGGTCTCCATGAAGCAGCTGCAGTGACACAGCCAGTCCTGCGGGATCAACAGCAACAGAAAAACAGGGAGTTTTTCCTTGCCGCTGTCGCTTCGGCTTGCTCTTTAGGGCTTTAAAGGCTTTTAACTCCGTAAAGCTGCTTTGAGACGATGTACTGTTGTAAAAAAGTGCTATATAAATAAATGACTTCAACTTTAATAAGGCAGTAGCGTTCGAGAGGGTGTGGCCTTAATGTAAATAAATCACGAGAAAGAATAAACAATAGTACAACTAACCTCAATAATACACAACCACGAGGTTACACACTATAACAAAAAAAAAAAAAACAGGGTTTGATTCATAAATGCGTTTATTGAAAGCAAAATCGTCTCCCACAACGTGATCTGATCACTGAGTAACAGGATTCCGGTTTCCCCTAACAATCATACACTGCCATCTAGTGTCCAAATTACAGAACACAGTTTACAAAAAACAGCCGCTGCAGGTCTGATGCTCATCAGAAATCGCACTGATACGAATGCGAGACGCTCAGAGGTGTGCGTTACTGTTAATGACGTTACAGCTGGACATACCTGCTTCATAATAATTATTAATTAAGGCTTACTCAGTCCCTTAGCGGTGAATCCGCACTCCATGCAGCTACACTCCATGCAGATGAAATCTTTTAGTATTTTTCACATTGGTACCGCGGTACTAACCCGATCTCCGAAATTTAACCGCAGTATTAGCCGGCGCTCGTGAGCTCCATCTTTTATTAAAGTTCCCGCTCGGGTAAATACGCTTCCTGTTCTGCTGTGATCGCCGAATCTTCCATCAAACAGAACCGTTACCCGGCTGTATTTGCTTCGGAGTTTCTATCTCCCGGGAGAAAGCTCAATTGTGAGGACTTTTGTGTTTTAGAACATTGCCAATGGTCCTCCCACACAGAAAAACTCTCCAAAAACAAATCCATTCACATATATTCCATGACATTAGTCAGTACAGCTGCTCTTATATAAGCCGGTGCTCTGTCGCCTCCACAAAACAACCATCGACGATCTTCTTCAATATAATGCACTTATAATTCTCACTGCTGCAGAAATGAACCATGTCTCGCATTTCTACAGTTACCACCGAGGCGCGGGACACGATTGGCTTTAGATGGATGGAGTGCAGATTTCCATGGCCAGAGCAATAAAGCCCGTAGGCACGGATGTGATGTGACAGCAGGTGTCCCGGTATTTTTGAGTGGATCGGACTGCCGGACGGATGAAGCGAGCACAGACTCTGCTGGATTACACTGTGAGCCTCACAAACATAGCACTCTGACTACGTAGGCGAGGACACACGATTGCCAAGAACACCATGTTTTACACTTCGCTTTCAGAAATCCCTGAACAATTCCGCTCAGACCAGATGACCTCGGTGCTGCGCGGTCTTCTTTACGCCTGGGATGCATATCACTTCTAATATCTGACATTACGGCCTATGAAACCGTGAAAAATGTCATTTTTTACATGAGCATGCCGTTCTGTAATCGCTCTGCGTCGCTGTTAACGTTCCGAACGGAACCCCGGGTCACCACACTGAAAACCCTCGGAAGGCCGAATGCCGTTCGGCTGTAAATGACTTTCAGACGGCGGCCCGGGGGTCGATGAACAGCGCGACGGTCTAATGTCAAATGTCAAAATGATGAGCGATTAACAAAATGGCTCCGGAGGTGTCTTTTTTTTCCAAAGGCACCATCTCAGAGGAGAGATGAAAGGAAGCGGCCGGCCCGGCGCTCGCACTCGGCCGGTCGATGGGCCGTCTAACGCGTATTGATAAACAGCGTACGCGGGTTCGATGAGTGACGCTGCTTAGAAAAGCTCCATTTAGCATAATTGAATTTTTTTAGACAAATAAATGGCTTGTTCGGGAGCCGGCCGGTTTCAGTCCAGCAGAACGGATCGGGAGGATCACAGCTCTCCTCCTCCACGGCCTTTAACTCGGCATTGGCCTTTGTCCTAATTTAATTACCGTCGGCAATCAGCTGGCCTTTGTTTATATTAAAATAACATTAAAATAAATGCGAGTGACCGCCGCAAAACGTATTCTGTTAATTGGGACAGAGTCATTATCACACAGTTACACTGTGATCACTGTTTTATATATCCATCCAGTATCTTCCACTTTATCCTATATTAGGATCGCGGGGGGGGGGGGGGAACGTTTCGGGCGCTGGGCAGATACACCCAGGACAGGGGGCAATCTATCGCTGGACACACACTCACCCACACAGACACACTCTATATGGGGCAATTTGGAGAACTCAATTGACTTCATCCATGTTTTTGGACTGTGGGAGGAAACCGGAGAACACGGAGAAAACCCACGTGGACACGGGGAAAACATGGAAACTCCACCCAGATGGGGATTCGAACCGGGAATCCCTAGTGCTGAGAGGAGAACATGCTAAACCACTAAGCCACCATGCTGCCATATATATATATATATATACACATTCATTCATTATCTTCCGCTTTATCCTCTATTGGGGTCGCGGTGGGATTCCCCATGCCCATCCAGGGGAGAACGTCTCGGGCGCTCAGCAGATACACCCAGGACAGGGCGCCAATCCATCGCTGGGCATATATATATATATATATATATATATATATATATATATATATATATATATATATATATATATATATGTGTGTGTGTGTGTGTGTGTTTGTGACATTCACCTGCACTATGTCTGCAATTCCCTACGGTACAGATTTAGCAGCCATTCTGCGTTTACGAGGCAATAAAATCTAAACGACCATAAAACCAGCAATAAAGCAGTTAAGAAATTAAAGGTGAAGTACATAAGACTGACCTGTAGTGGAGCCAATCTGGCTGTACCGAGAGCTGACCTTCCGAATGATGTTGTCATGTATCTGGTACCACTCACTTTCTGTGTTGCATCTGCAAAAGATCATCGAGGCATCAACATGAAACGCACGACACACAAAGCCTTTCTCTTTAAAGGTGTAATCAGCAACTGAAGTCCTACTTTTGGATAAGAGAACACACTCGGAACAGCACTAACCCCCTGTGTGTGTGTGGGGGGGTATATTTATGAAGTGTGGTATAAAAAAAATCCATGCAGACGTGAGGAGAACATGCAAATTCATATAATCTGCCGTGCGTGTTCTGTGATAATGAATTACGCGGATGCGGTGTGTGTATTTACACACAGATCAGACTCACGAGTAAACTTTAAGCACGTGCTCGTCCTTGCAGTCGGCTGTCAACAGATCGCACACGCTGATCACCGCGCAGCCGAACGGCCGCCTGTACTGGGTGTTGCACACGGCCTTCTTTTCGCCAGCCACCATTTTTCCTGATGGAAGCAGAACCTTTGCTTTAATAGATGAAGTTGTTAAAAGAGGGTAGAGACACTCTGTCCTAAAGATCCAGAACACTGCCACTGGAGGTGCGACATGAGACACGACCTAGAACGCAAAAATGACCCTGGCCCACATGTCCACATGCTCTAAGAGTATTAATCCAGGATTTGGAACCCAGGTTCGAGTCCTGGTCCTACCAAGTAGTACGGCTGAAGTGCCATCTAACCCCCATTGCTCCCTGGGTGCCGTGTACAGGGCTGCGCACCGCTCCAGGTCCATGTGCTGACTTCACTCAGTGTGTGTATTGTGTGTGTTTTTTCATGGTTGGGTTAAATGTGAATCATCAGAATCAGTTTTATTTGCCAAGTATGTTACTCACACAAGAAATTTTGTTCCGGCATGATGGTGTCTCTCTTGTAAAATTGCATTCATTCATCATCCCCCGCTTTATCCTCTATCAGGGTCGCGGTGGGGTTCCCCATGCCCATCCAGGGGAGAACGTTTCAGGCGCTGGGCAGATAGACCCAGGACAGGATGCCAATCTATCACTGAACACACTCACACACACACACACACTCTATATGGGGCCATTTGGAGAACTCAATTCACTTGATCCATGTTTTTGGACTGTGGGAGGAAACCGGAGAACCCGGAGGAAACCCACACGGACACGGGGACGACATGGAAACTCCACCCAGATGGGGATTCGAACCGGGAATCCCTACAGCTGAGAAGCGAACGTGCTAAACCACTAAGCCACCGTATTTATACAGTTATATTAACAAATAACAAATTAGCTGTACAATATGATACATATATCCTTTCATTCATCCATTATCTTCCGCTTTATCCTCTATTAGGGTCGCGGTGGGGTTCCCCATGCCCATCCAGGGGAGAACATCTCGGGCGCTGGGCAGATAGACCCAGGACAGGGCGCCAATCCATCGCTGGGCACACACTCACTCACACAGACACACTCTAAATGGGGCAATTTGGAGAATTCAATTGACTTGATCCATGTTTTTGGACTGTGGGAGGAAACCGGAGAACCCGGAGGAAACCCACGCAGACACGGGGAGGACATGGAAACTCCAGCCAGATGGGGATTCGAACCCCTAGTGCTAAGAGGAGAACATGCTAAACCACTAAGCCACCGTGCCTGATACATAAATTATAGTATAAAATATATATGAAAAGGTGCATTTATGCTGTAGTGGGGGTTATAAGCTGTTTAGTGAAGGATAAATTCCTCTTTGTGCATGTGCGGTAGGTTATCACCTAATCTCTTCTGAACACCTTTATAATAAAAAAAATAAAACGTTCTGCAGAGAAGCAAGTGCACCGTTTGTAATGAACTGGCAGTTTTCGTGCTGGATTTACGACAGAACACGGAAATCTAGAAACACACAGGAGCAGATTTCTTACCACATGGACAGACACATCGGTCACCCACACGTACTTACCGGTCCGGTCATGGAGAACACACACATGCAGATGGGACAGTGGCGGCACAACACAGACAGCGACACCACTGTGCGATACGATGCTACGGACTGATGATGAACATCATGCGGTCGGCGGCACAGAACCTGCTCGCGGTGACGCGCACAGAGAAGGACAGCATACGGATCACACTTAACTTAAAGTGGCTTATCAGTCCGCCCGTGTGTCCCCGTTTAACATCACGGCAGCGCTACGAATCGTGACAGTGGTTCGGAATGCGTCCAGAGGACTGCGCTGTCAGTGTTCAATTTCAAAGCGGGTCTTACATCCAAAAACGGCATCGTAATAAGTCACTTTAAACAGTTACACATTGAGGACTGTAGCTCTTACCTATTCTAAAGATATGAGCTACAACATACACATCTTTGCGCAGATCGCTACTTCCCAAATCCTTAAAGAAAGACACAATTTTTTTATTTAAACAAAATGAAATCAAACAGTTCTTTTCTTTTATAAAACATGGTCTGCGCTCATTAGGATCCGGGTCTAGCATTTTAGGAAGGATGAGGGGATTTGTTCCATCCCCGTGGCGGTTGGGTTTGGGTTTGGTATCCCATCTCCATCCATCCATTATCTTCCGCTTTATCCTCTATTAGGGTCTCCTATGGGGGGGTTCTCCATGCCCATCCAGGGGAGAACGATTCGTGCGCTGGGCAGATAGACCCAGGACAGGACACCAATCTATCACTGGACACACACTCACTCACACAGACACACTCTATATGGGGCAATTTGGAGAACTCAATTGACTTGATCCATGTTTTTGGACAGTGGAAGGAAACCGGAGGACCCGGCGGACACCCACGCGGACAAGGGGAGGACATGGAAACTCCACCCAGATTGGGATTCGAACCAGGAATCCCTAGTGCTGAGAGGAGAACATGCTAAACCACTAAGCCACCGTGCCGCCGGTCTCATCTCATCTCATCTTATTATCTCGCGCTTAATCCTCTACTAGGGTCATGGGGGGGGGGGGTTCCCCATGCCCATCCAGCGGAGAACGTTTTGGCTGCTGGGCAGATACATCCATATGGGGCAATTTAGAGCCACCAATTTACCTTAACTCCATGTTTTTGGACTGTGGAAGTGTGCCTCTTTACCAAACTGGGGTTTGCATTCAATTAAGTAATACATTGTTTTCCACTTAATTATTAAAGCTCGATAGAATAAAGTTCAATTTATAAACAATGAAGAAACGAACAAAGATTGTTGGTATGGAATCGCGTGTGCAGAACATCAGTCACGTGGTATTCTTAATATTTAGGAAGCTGGTCCTCCGTAATGATTCTGACCCACATGGTGGATGTGCAGTGGGGCAGAGCATCAGATGGAGAGAGCTTTTGTGATACACTAAGTCCCCGTGAAATATTAAAGCGCAAAAAACACAGATGCGGCGAAACGTTTCCTTCAAACACGGATGTGATAAATGATTTATTTCACCGACGTTATACAGATCTGCTTGGTAACGCCGGGTCAACGGAGGCGCGCGGTACCGAATACCAACCCCAGTGGCTTGACCGTCGAGGTCGGGCTGTGGGTGGGCAGGTGAGACCCCACTCGGGAGAGTCAGAGCTCAACATCGGGTTCCTTTAAAGTCAATCAAATCAGAGCTCGGAGGTAAATGGAAAGGCTTCTGCGGGGGTCTGTGTGCAGCGAGCGCGACGTCTCAATGTCAGCCTGTCACGGAGAGGATCAAGGACCAAAACATCAGAGTACTTACAACAAAGAGTGTGCACTGCCGCTCCGTCTTCTCGGGCGACTTAGGAACCCCTTGCTTATTGAGGGACACCGAGAACCTCTCACTGTTAGACAGACAGACAAAACGGGGGAGTTACATTCGAATGATAAATAAACCTGAGGCTCAGTGTTTGAAATATCTCTGCCGTGTCTGCATCAATGCCCATTTTGTTCCATCCATCAGTGTCAGGGTGGTAGCTCAGGGGTTAAAGGTGATGTTGTGGGCCCTAAACCCTGATATTGCTTCAGTATGGTACCTGATTCCATACTGGATTAGTGGCATTAAAAATAAGATCAAATATAAAAACTATCTACTGTAGTGTGGCTTTACAGCGGGACCTCTGTAGTCTGTATCCCTTCGTGCACCTTTATAGAAAATGGAGCCGTGTGTTTTCTTTATTCATAATTCATAAAGCTCAGTTCAGACGGGCGGCTGATGTGATGCTGTGATGGGAGGCCTGAAGGTGACCTTCAACCAGAGGTTTGTGATCAAACATTCATGCGAGGTGGTTTACTCCGATACGAAACAAGCAGGTCATCAGATCTCTGGAAACATCGTGTAGTTACAGCTCCTCAATGGTACAGCACTAAATGTTCTCACACGTTTGTAAAGATATTCACTCATTCATTCATTCATTATCCTCAGCTTTATCCTCTATTAGGGTCGCAGGGGGGGGCCCATCCAGGGGAGAATGTCTCGGGCGCTGGGAAGATACACCCAGGACAGGGCGCCAATCTATCACTGGACACACACATACTCACACAGACACACTCTATATGGGGCAATTTGGAGAACTCATTTGACATGATCCATGTTTTTGGACTGTAGGAGGAAAGCGGAGAACCCGGAGGAAACCCACGCAGACACGGGGAGAACATGCAAACTCCACCCAGATGGGGATTCGAACTCGGAATTCCCTAGTGCTGAAAGGAGAACATGCCAAACCACTAAGTC